>JANHFN010039248.1:0-12055 GCA_032468175.1 Toxicocalamus goodenoughensis
TGTGTTAACACCCACCTCAATGCCAGAGATCAGCAAACTCCTACAATTTCAGCTTTTATAGATGTAGTTATACTTGCTGATGATATAATTGATCAATAGCACTGTGTTAGCAGTACTTGGCTGTTATTTCACCTCATAATACTATGGAAGCAGTGAGAAATTTCCTCATGGTGAGAACAATTAACCAGAAGAAAGGCTGGCTTTGAGAGTTTTGTTGCTCCATCACTTCAGGCTTTTCATATATGTTTTATTTGTAATGTTCCTTTAATGTTCCGTACATATTTTGTGGACAGTGTATTTACTGGGTCACTATACTTTTTAGACAATGCTAACAACAATAATAAGGAACACGGTGTCTCAGTGGTTAAGACACTGAGCTTGTCGATCAGAAAGCTCAGCAATTCAGTGGTTTGAATCCCTCGCATCTGAGTCTTTAATCTTTCTCCATGTATCCAATAGCTGCTTTCTTAATATTTGGAGATTATATTTTGAAATTCTTTTTTACTTGGGTTAGATCTTTTGAATAAAAGTTGGCAGTTATCTCACTCAGTTTCAATGCCCTGTCCACAAACCACTCCAGCACAATTCTTATTGTCCCAGTTGTCACAGCTTGTGACTTGCCAAAATGGCCTTCATCCCTGCTGCCATTCGGGAGAGCTTTCTTCAGACCTAACAAGGAAATTGTGGTTTCCTCATGATCAATAAAGCACTTCTCCTTCCTTTACCACCTCTCCAGGGTGGGTTTGATCCTGTAGGGCAGGAGTCCCCAAACTTGGCAACTTTGAGACTTTTGAATTGCAGTCCACAAGTCTTAAAGTTGCCAAGTTTGCAGACCTCTATTGTAGTGTTTCCCGGCAGATACCGGCTGGTTTTCACAGAGCTTGGCGGAGCTCCACTATTTTCTTGCTGTTCCTGCGGTGACGCCAACCGGCCTCCCCATTTGAGGCTTTTCAGAAAAGATGAGACAGACACTTGTCTGAAGTGGTATAGGGCCTCTTTCTTGAGCAGGGGCTGGATTAGAAGATCTTCAAGGTCCCTTCTAATTGTATTATTCTGTTCTTTTTATTATTATTATTAAAAAATATTTTATATTTTAGAATAATTCCATTCCATTTTTATTTATTTTATTTTTTAAAACAAAATTACAAATCTCTATTTATATTAACAGTATTGTATCATTAGTAATATATATTAAGTAATACATTAGTAACAGCAATTGTTATTTCTATGTTCTACCTCTGGGATTTTCGATCAGGTATAACAACACAAACCTCAGGTATGCCATACTTGTATGACAGGCACTTTCACTTTGGGTTTGAGGAGTTTCCTTTCGTGGCGGTGAGTGATTGCCTTTTACCTCGCTGTCGTCCAGGTTTCCCCTCTATTGCACAGCTCTCCAGGCTCTCCGCGCCCCCAAAGGGTCCATTTTTCATTTCAAACCTGTGTTGACTGGTTACATATATCTTGTGCTTACAATTATAATTAATACTTTTCTTACAAATATAACAATCACATTTTAAATTGCTATTATTTACTATATTATTTTTAAACAATCTTAACTTATTGCTCTATATATTCATCTGGTCCATTTTAATTTATTTTATTTACCAACCATTGATAAAATAAATCCCATACCATATAATATTCCATTTCTTCATTTTCTTTAATTACCAATGTTAACCTATTCATCTCCGCACATTCAAATATTACTTTTCCCTCTATTGGTAACTTATCACTTTTCCAATTCTGAGCAAATACAGTTCTGGCTGCTGTTAATACATGTATAATTAAACATGTTTTTTCTTTACTGTAATCTTCAGGTACCATTCCTAATAAAAATATTTCAGGTTTCAAATCTGTGTGTTGTTTTGTCATGTTTTCCAACCATATCTGTATTTTTGTCCAGTATCTTTTAACTTCTATACAAGACCACCACTTATGGTAATTGTTATGATATGTACAGAATAACTCTTAAGTAACAAGGATATGCACATGGAAACGTTTATGAGAGTAGTTATGAATAATTATTCAGCCACACAGAGATACACTAAATTGAGTTAAAGTTTACTTTAAGAAATAGCACAGTCCAATAAATGGTCCAGATCATATACATTTTACAGTCCAAACAATATTCCATTACAAAGTCTTCTTACCGGTTGCCTTTGTCATTTACAGTAAACAAAAGTATCAAAGTATAAGTACAGCATAAATACAACAGAGAACCTTAGATAGCAACAGAATGTCAGAGAGAGCAAGCTATGATCTCTAGCTCTCTCTTATGGTAATTTGCAATATAATCAACCAATTGGAATATAGTATAAATCAATACAGTGATTTTGTCTTAGAGCTACAAACATACATTGTTAGTTTACATATTGCCAACCCAACTGATTGGTGGACAGATTCCTAACAGTTCTAGATGTCTGGTGGCACTTCCAGCAAATTTAGCTGAATTATCTTTCAACATCTTAGCTAATTTTGCTGGTGCAAAGTGCCATCAATAAAACATCTTAGCATTCTTTCTATGCTGCTGATATTGTTAATTTATAATTCCTATCCCGGAGCTTCTGCCATTTATCTAATTCTATAGCATATCAAAACATTTTTGCCCATGCTATCATTGTTTTTTAAATTTGTTCTTTTTCTAGTTTAACACCTAGTAAATAGCAATGTAACCTTTTAATCAACCTGTTTTCTGTTTCTGTTAGTATTTTATTCAATTCTTTCAACTACCTATGAATCCCTACAGCTTTAATATCTTTTTCATATCTTGATTTTATTTGCATATATGAATACCAATGCATTTACAACCCTTGTTCATTCAATTCTTGTTTAGTTTTGAGCTCACCCTTTTCATTTCAGAGAACAATAGTTCCCATTTTACAAACATTTGGGTGTATGAGTGCTTCCAATGTGGAAAGCCAGACTGGAATCTTCATGTAATGTTCTCTAGTTTTTTCCCATGCATTCCTGACTATATGTCTTTGAAAATACCTATGTATTTTCCTTCTCCCATACCCTAGAAATGCATGCCAGCCCAGTTGTAAATCATGTCCCTCTAGCATTAACAACCTTCTATTTCTCAGTGTTATCCATTCTTTCATCCAGGTTAATACTGTGGCCTGATAATTTGTTTCCCAATAAGGTAACCCAAACCCTCCTCTGGTTCTCGCATCCTAAAACCATAGAAATGAAAGAGAGTGTACTTTCTTTTTCACTTGACTGTATTTGAAAACAATCATTTGCACTGCTAAGAATTTGTGATTGACCCAGTCAACAACTTAATTTCATCATCTTTCATTGTAATGGAAATGTAATATTTTTCTTTTTTTCTCATCTTCTGCAACCATTAAAGATACTCTTTTATTTCAATCTTATAGACAAAGAGGATGGCAATAAGAGCATTCTGGACAACTGAGGATAACAAGCAACATTGAATAGCACAGCAAGTCAGTCCAGAAATAAAAATATTTTCCATTTCCTTCAGAATTTCCACACAATTCCTCACTTTCCTTAGCTGGTGAGAGAGAAATGAGAGAAAATGAAGAAGAGATTCCTAGCTGGGAAAGATAGAGGGTGAAATTCAAGCATACGTTACATGAAAAGTAGAAGCAACGGAGATTATTTTTCCATTTAGCAAAAGAGGGAAGTGAAAAAGTCAGTGGAGAAGAAAGGGTCAACTGGAAAGCCATGTAGAGCAGACAGTGTTGCGGGCTTCATTGTGGAAGGAAGAAAATCACCAGTAAATCAAAGAATCACTAAACAAGGGATCATCCAGATTTTTGACCTCAAGAATATTAGTTGTGGAAAAGCTCCATAGATGTGCCAGTTGTGGGAAAGATACAACTTGCAAATCACAGCTGATTATTCATGAGAGGATCCAGACTGGAGAAAAGCCTTAATTATACTCTGAATTTGGCAAAACCTTTGATCAGAACAACTCCATTTTCTTTCATGGAAGGAACCACACAGGAGAAAAGCCCTACAAGTAGTCCCAATGCAGTAGATGCTTTAGTGAGCAGGGCAACATGGACTCACATCAAGGAGAAACGGTTTGAATGTCCTTACTGTGGGAAAAGTTTCTGTGATAATTCCAGGCTGGTGACACACCAGAGGACTCACACAGGAGAGAAACCCTTTGATGTCTTGATTGTGGGAAAAGTTTCAGTTGGAATTTCAGCCTCGTTACATACCAGAGGACTCACACAGGAGAGAAACCCTTTGAATGTCCTTATTGCGGGAAAAGTTTCAGTCAGAGTTCCAACCTGGTGGCACATCAGAGGACACACACAGGAGAGAAACCCTTTCAATGTCTTGACTGTGGGAAAAGTTTCTATGATAATTTCAGCCTGGTGAGACACCAGAGGATTCACACAGGAGAGAAACCCTTTGAATGTCCTGATTGTGGGAAAAGTTTCAGTCAGAGTTCCAACCTGGTGAAACACCAGCGGACTCACACAGGAGAGAAGCCCTTTCAATATCCTGATGGTGGGGAAAGTTTCTGTGATAATTCCAGCCTGGTGACACACCAGAGGACTTACACAGAAGAGAAACCCTTTGAATGTCCTGATTGTGGTAAAAGTTTCAGTCAGAGTTCCAGCCTGCTGACACACCAGAGTACTCACACAGGAGAGAAGCCCTTTGAATGTCCTGATTGTGGTAAAAGTTTCAGTCAGAGTTCCAGCCTGCTGACACACCAGAGGACTCACACAGGAGAGAAGCCCTTTGAATGTCCTGATTGTGATAAAAGTTTTAGTTCAAATTCCAATCTGGTGATACACCAGAGGACTCACACAGGAGAGAAGCCCTTTGAATGTTGTGATTGCGGGAAAAGTTTCCGTCAGCGTTCCAGCCTAGTGACACACCAGAGAACTCACACAGGAGAGAAACCATACAAGTGTCCAGACTGTGGGAAAGATTTCAGTATTAAGGCTAGCGTTCTAAATCATATGCTTATACACACAGGTGAGAAACCATTTGAATGTTCTGAGTGTGGATGGTGCTTCAGGAAACATTCCATCCTTATCGCACACAAGAAAATGCACACAAGGCCCCAAATGATGAGTGTAGGGAAGGTTTGAATTTCATTTCTAATGTCCTATTTTAAATCCAGGTGAGATATTGACTGTTTAATTTGACTATAAAGTATTAGTCTAATTTTATGTATGTTTTAGACGGGAAGGAGGAAAGAAAAAATTGTGACATATTAGTTTGATAAGGACTATCTGCTCATCACCAGCAAAATTTGCTGGATGTAGAAAGTCCTCGAGCTACAAATGCATTGCAGCCTGCCCATTCAATCCGTAACTTGAGAATTAGTGGGAGTGAATCTCATACATTGAATGATATCACTTCCTGCTTCCTCTCTTGCATTCGCTGCTTTCTCACCCCATATCAGCTTGATGAGGCCTCCGGCACCGAGAAAGCAACCTCGAGAAGCTGTGTACAGCTTCTCGAGGCTACTTTCTTGTCAGCAAAGAACTTGAGGATTGTGTTCCTGTAGGCTTTGGCAGCCCTTTGCAAAAAGCCTTTTCCTGTAGGATAGGAACAGGGCTTCAGAGAAGTGTGTCTGTTCTTCCCAAACTCCGCGGGTGCCAACAAAAGCTTTTTGCAAAGGGCTGCAGAAGCCTACAGAAACAGAATCTCCCTGCAGGCTTTGGCAAGAAATCAGCAAACGGAGGGAAGAGCTGAAGGACCGGAGCCTTCCATTGGTTTGCAAATGTCCAGGTCTCAGTTTGGAGAGAATAGAGGTCTAAAGTGTGAGATTACACAAGATTTCGGGTGACTGATCTTGCATGATCTCATGGTATGTTAGGCCTCTGTTCTCTGCAAATGCAGGCAAAGAAACGACAACAGAGATATCTTTGGAAGGTAAGTGACTCCACAAGCGAAGTGCCTGGGAAGTCCTGGCGGGGGGGGGGGGCAGAATAGGCGGGGTGAATGTTGCAGAGCCTCTGCGGTCATTCGTAAGAGTGAACAACTGTGGTGCTGCACTATTCATAATTTCAGGATTTGTTTGTAAATTCTAGGGGACGCTTATCACATAACTTTGAACGTTCGCTAACAGAACGCTCATAACCTGGGGATTACCTGTATTTATTTTTGCAGAAATTGTGAAAAATCTTTTTTTGAATGTTCATTGCATTTTTACCATGGTGGATGATAAAAATGCCACATACAGAGTACCAGCCTTTTTCTCCCTGGGTGCCCCCAAGAATTTCAGCCCCAGAATTCCCCAACCAGCATCTATTGGAGATAGGACCACTAAGGCTATAGTTACAGATTGAGGCTCCTCATATAAGGAGAAAATGAGAGGAGAAGAGAAGCAAAAGCGTTTCAAAGTTCATCTTTTCCAAACAGTCCAACCAAGCATGTCTGTTCAGATTGTGTCAAGAATGCAGCACACAAGTAGAAAAAAACTATATGAATAGCAAGTATATTTGGGAGAGTTTGGGGCAGTGACGAAACTAGTGTAAAATATCAAATGTAAAGGCTGTTGTGCCATTCAGGAGACCTTCATGGAGAAAACCT
Organism: Toxicocalamus goodenoughensis; assembly: GCA_032468175.1. Taxonomy (NCBI): domain Eukaryota; kingdom Metazoa; phylum Chordata; class Lepidosauria; order Squamata; family Elapidae; genus Toxicocalamus; species Toxicocalamus goodenoughensis. The sequence goes on from JANHFN010039248.1 coordinate 6,532, forward strand.
ATCGGAATATTGAGTTGAGGAGAAAGGAATTGTGGTTTTGAGCACAGGATTTCCAGTTTATTTGCAACTCCTGCTGTGATCTCCTTTGCTTGGAGTTGCCTCCTTGTTGCCCTTTGAGAGCTGGGGGCTGAGAGCAGCATCAATGGACTGATAATTGTGTGGTTCCCCCCCCTCCCCTTGGTCGGGAGATGTGAGGGGAAAAATTGTATACTAGATAATTTTTAATTTCTAAAACAGCATTGCGTAAGAATCTTGAATAGCTTTTGAGAAAGACAAATAAAGGGAAGTGTCAGAATTTCTGTGAACAGAACACATTTCCTCTTCTTTCACTTGTCCCTCAGGGCTCCTTAATATTTTTTTCAAAAATGTATCCTTCAAATATAGGGAGGAACATTTTTTTTAGCAGCGAAAGTGACATTTTAGCTAGGCAGATGAATGATCCTGATTTTTCTGAGATTGGAAGACACTAAGGAATTCCAATATTTATTTCCCTAACACCATTCAGAAAGACAGGTTATAATTTTTTAAATACCTCTCATTACATGAAGGACACTGAACAACCAGGACCGGGCCAGGTGTGTGGAGAAACCAAGAGGTTCTTGGCCTGAGTCTTAAGTTGAAGAACTTTCAAATTTAAACATGTGCAAAATTTCTAAAATTTAAAATAGTAAAAATATATTTAATCCGTTTTCCCTTTTTCCTTGATGTCACATTTTAGTGCACCATCTTTATCATGTCTCATCTTACTATATTTAGGAGTTGGAAATGCTTGCAATGATCCCAAAGCCTCTGAATCTCTCACAGGGCTATATAAAGATATCAAGCAACATTAAATAAAGGCAACTGTTGGAAGAAATATCCAGGTCCAGTTCCAAGCCGGGAGAAAGGCACTGGAGACAAAATGGAGGCTGGGGGCCGAACCACATGGGTTTTGGACAGCTGACCATATGGAGTTGGTTAGGAGTCAGAAACCCTTTCAATGTTCCCAAAGCCAACCTAAGAGTCAGAGGGGATTGTCTACAGCAGGGGTCACCAACCTTTTGGACCTCAGGGACCACCAAACTCATAATTTTAAATCCCGCCAACTACTAATATAAATTTTGACCAATGGTGGCTTGCTGACGTTGATGGGAAAGTCGGTCCCATGTTCCAGAGCTGCAGTAGTCACAAGACTGTCTGTTGATGACCAAAGGGCCAGTCCTGTCACTACTGCAGCTCAGGAATATGGGACCGGCTTTCCCATGAATGTCAGCAAGCCACCCTGGGGTGGATTTCCCTTCCCCACTGTTGGTTTTACCTTCTACCATGTTTCTTAGACACACACACCCCCCGAAAAAATGGCTAGGCTGTCTTGTTGAGGGGTGCCCTACTTTTTTCCCCACAAACCTTGCCTGACCCCCCCCCCAGTCCACTTTTTTCACGGCCAAAAAGTGAGTGACGTGCCTTGCCTGGCTCCCTGCTGGCCAAACACTGATGCTCCACCACTGGCGCTGGGGGGGGGTGGAGAGAGGGTGAGGGAGAGATCCAATCTAACCTCAGAGGGCTGGCGTTCATGTTCTCTCTCTTGTACACACATGCACAGAGAGAGAGAGAGAGAGAGGTCCCTCAGACACCCCTTCCAAGGCAGCCACATTCCTTCACTAACCTGCTTTTCAGCTCCATTCTCGGGTGAAGGGGGGAGAGAGATGGTATCCTGCGATCCCAAATAAAGAACGATTGAGCGGTAGGAAAACGGAGTGAGGGATTTTCCTGCAGACTTTTTGGGGGATTTTCCCAGGGTCTCTGCTGCTTCTGCTTTTGGCTGCATGCAAGGAAAGCAGCAGAAGTCTTTCCCCCAAACTCCGCCAACCACGCGCTTTGTGTGATATGGTCAGGGAATGTAAACACCTTGACTCAACTCACTGGTCCAGAAATTCCTGTCCGATTCTTCCTCCTGTGGCCACTCAGGTCCAATTCAGTCAATGTTTACTTACAAAAAGTCTTTAAGCTATCTATACCACTGTTGGGGTGCAAGGGCATCTCAGAAGTTTGCGAGCAAATATAACTCTATGGTCTGTGTGGATAATCACTGGGGACTTTCTATGACTGAGCGGAGAACACAAAGTGTACCTCCATGCTCCTAGCCCAGCACTATATACACCCTATCCTATACCCTCCCTATGCTCAGACTGAAGAAAATGGCTGTCAACTCACAAAGCATCCCTGACCTGCTTTCGTGTTGCCAAAGGCAAGGGGGATAGGAAAGCGAACTTCATAGGTACATCAAGGAGCTGGCATCTTAGTCAAAACAAGGCACATTCCAACTGATAACACTGAGGTCGTCTCCACGGAAACCTAAATTGCTTCATTGGGGAATGTGACTGACAGGGTCAGAGGTAAAGCCCGAATTAACAGGTCAGAGTTGGCTCCATCTGGTCCATGCAGTCATGAAGATCCTAATAACTGGATTTCTTTTGAAGCTTGGCTTGAAACTCATGATTTAATTAGGGCATCTTTTGGAACCCTGACACTGGCCTTGGGAGATATGCAAACTCCATGACTAAAGAGGTGAGGGGAAAATGTCTCCCAAGTCTGCAGCATGTGGATCCTATTCAGAGGAGACTCAGACAAATCTTGCTAATTCACAGGACTATAAGAAGGGGGGAGATGGTACAAAGAAAATACTTTACATGTGTTTTCATCCAAAAAGAAGGCATGACACAATTTACCAAAAACAGAATCATAAGTGCCAGATTAGGAATGCAAATTAGAATTTGGAAAAATAAAGTAAGAGAATACATGTTGGCTCTAGACTAATTCAAATCACTGGGTCTGGACGGATGGCATCCCAGGAACCAGCAAAGGTGATTTCAGAACCATTGTAACATACATTTCAAAGAGCTTGGATTACGGGGGAACTAGAGGTAATCCTCGATTTACAACATTTTAATTTAGTGGCTGAAGTTACGACACTGAAAAAAGTGACTTATGACCATTTATCACACTTATGACCGTTGTAGCACCCGGATGGTCATGTGCTTTACATTCAGGTACTCAACAACTGACTCAGATTTATGACGGGTGTAGTGTCCCAGATTCATGTGATCCCCACTTGTGACCTGCTGACAAGGGGAATGGGGAAACCAGATTCACTTAACGACTATGTCATAACCATGTTACTAATTTAAAAACTGCAATAATTCACTTAAACATGGCAAGAAAAGTAATCAAATTGGGCAAAACTCACTTAACAAGTTTCTCACTTAACAACATACATTTTGGGCTCAATTGTGGTTGTAAGTTCAGGACTATCTGTAACTGAGGATGGAAAAGAGCTGATGGGGTTCCCATCTTCAAAAAAAAAGGGAGGGGGAAACAAATCCAGGAAATTACACACAGATCAGCCTGACATTAATACCTGCTAACATCTTGGAAAACATCCAGGCAACAAATCTGTGAACACCTAGAAACCAGTGGTGGAATTCAAATATTGTTGCCACTGGTTCAGTGAGCGTGGCTTGGTGGGCACACTTTGTGCACATGCACACACATTGCATGAACGTGCGCACCAAATGTGCTCTTTGCGCAGGCGCAGAGCCATTCTAACTCGCCTACTGCAAGCCTGCACGATCCCAGTTGTTTCAGCAGCTGCTGCGCAGCACTATTCTGTGCCGTGCAAAGCAGCTGTGCTTCAAATTCAGTGGATAAAAGTGGGTATGGGAGCCCGGGCGGGCAGGTGGGTCCAACAGCAGAGCAGTGGAGATAACTGGTTCGGTCTCTGCTGCTCATCACTCCTATCGGCTCACCAGAACCAGCCAGAACCGGCCAAATACTACCACTGTTAGAAGCAAACAAAATTATAACCAGTAACCAACATGGGTTGATCAAAAACAGATCATGCCAAACAAACTTCATTTCATTCTTTGACAAAATGACTAAATTAGTGGACCAGCGAAATGCTGTGGACATTATACACTTAGATTTCAGTAAAGCATTTGATAAAGTAGATCACAACCTACTTCTGGAAAAGGTACAAAAATGTGGGAGACACAGCACCACCACAAGATGGAGTCTTAACTGGCTGTCAAATTCTATTCAATATATAGTCCTCAATGGAACTACACCAACATGGAGGGAAGTAAGCAGTGGGGAATCCCCAGATTGAATTTTAGACCCGGCACTGATCAAACTCTTCATAAACTATCTAGACAAGGGAATAGAAGGGGAACTCATCAAATTTGCAAATGACACTAAAGTGGCAAGAATTGCCAAGACTCCAGAAGACAAGCTCAAGACCCAAAAAAGACTTGACACACTTGAACAGTGGTTCCTGTCGAACAATATGATATTACAAAGATAAAAGTAAAGTTTTATACTTAGACAAGACAAATCAAACCAACTGCATAGGTATCAACTAGGTGAAACCTGGCTTAATGCCAGTAACTATGAGAGGGATTTTGGAGTCCTAGTGCACAATCACTTAAATGTGATCCAACAGTGAGTGACAGCAGCCAAAATAACCAATACAATCCTAAGCTACATTAATAGAATTAAGATCACATGAAGTCATAATACTGCTTTACAAAGCCTTAGTAAGACCACACTTGGAATACTGCATGCAATTCTAGTCCCTCCAGAGTAACTAGAGACTCTAGAAAGTGCAGAGAAGAGCAACAAAGATGATTAGGGGCTGGAGGCTAAAACACAGTAAGAATGGTTACAGGAATTGAGTATCTCTAGTCTAATGAAAAGAAGGACAAGGGGAGACATGATAGCAGTATTCCTATATTTGAGTGGCTGCCATAGAGGGGGACAACTGATTTTCCAAAGCACCAGAAGGCAAGACAAGGAACAATGGATGGAAACTAATGAAGGAGAGAAGCAACTCAGGTTCTCCTGCTTGATCAGGGATTGGAATCAAGACCTCCAAAGTCCCTTCAGATTGATTGATTGGTTGGTTGGTCTTGAAAGCTGCATCCTTGAATTTGCTGTTGAGTTTGGTGTCGTGGTGAAGGCAGCAGGTAAGAGGCATAGAAATGCTCAGTTCCAATCCCACCTGAAGGGCAAAACCACCTGTTCAACTTTGGTCAGTCCTAGGAAGCAGGAAAGGGGGGAAAGCCCTTCCAAAAACCCTTGCCAAGAAAACTGCAAGGCCAGGCATCAAGACTGACCCAAAGGCTTAACCAAAGCTAAGTAGTGTCAGGTTTCACTATTTCACGGGGCTCAGTTACAAAACTCAGTTGCTAGGAGTACAAAACGATCTGCTGCCATATAAACAATGAAAACATCTTCCCAATGCTTGGTGGAGCCTGGACAAAGCGTGTTTTTCCACGTCCTGTCGCTAGATGGCGCTAAGGTAACATCGGTGCCTAGAAAGGCATCAATTCAGCAGTGCCATCCGCGCATGAGTTTTAAAACATTGAGTACTGATTGCTAGAAAGGGGAGAGGAGAGGAGGAGAAGCGTAGGGGAACTTCCTCTTCCGGATCGCTCATGGGAGGAAGGTGGTGTGCAGAGCGGCATGTGTGCTCTTCCCAGGATCGAAG
>JANHFN010039349.1:0-12051 GCA_032468175.1 Toxicocalamus goodenoughensis
GAATCTGTGATTCTGTGAGCAACTCAATCTGCCTGCCTGCTTTGCCTGCTTTGGGGTAAAAGTTGCTCTTTTTTAAATAAAAAAAATCAATATTTAACATACATAGTGTGTTGTGAGTTAATTTTATGAGTTTGCTTGCAGGCAAATTTTATGTGACAGACTCAGATAGCCAACTGCAGATAGATAAATCTCTAAGTGAATCTGTGATTCTGTGAGCAATTCAATCTGCCTGCCTGCTTTTGGGTAAAAGTTGCTCTTTTTATTAAAAAAATATCAATATTTACATAAATATTCATAATATTTACATACAAGCCATGCCCAGCCAGTCACATGATCACCAAGCCACACCCTCAAATTAGGCTACACCCACAGAACCGGTTGTTAAGAAATTTGAATCCCACCCCTGCTTCTAACTCTGTAATTCTACAAATGTTTGTTTTTGGAAGAAATTTTACTACTTTAAATTCTAACTTCGTAACACTGAATATTTTAAGGAAGATGAGGAAAATATGACCTGTTTCATTTTGTTTACCATGTTTTCTGAAACAGCATTTTTGGTTGTTTTTGTTTCTGGGGTATTTTTTTTCTTTTTGAAGGGGAATTGTTTTAGGATGTATATGTTTTCAGGCTCAAAAACAGCACAAAATCTCACGGTTTTGAGTCCTCCCTTCAGTTGTAAATTATGAAGAGTTACAGGAACTGATCAAGGAGAGATTCAACCTGGAACTAAGGATAAATTTTCTGACAATGAGAACAATCCACCGATGGAACAGAAGTTGCCTTTGGGGATTGTGGGAGCTTCATCCCTGGAGGGTTTCAAGAAGAGATTGGATTGCCATTTGTCAGAAATGGTGTAGGGTCTCCTGCTTGGGCAGGGGGTTGGACAAGGTCTCTTCCAGCTCTGTGAGTCTGTTAAAAAATCCCAGGCAACCCCTAGCGGTGTCATTCCTTTGAGCCAATTTCAAATAAGATTACATTATACTTCATATAGGGACGCGGTGACTAGGTGGCTAAGATGCTGAGCTTGTTGATCAGAGAGGCCAGCAGTTTGGCGGTTCGAATCCCTAGTGCCGCGTCATGGAGTGAGCTCCTGTTCATTGTCCCAGCTTCTGCCAACCTATCAGTTTGTAAAAAATGCAAGTAGAAAAATAGGGACCACCTTTGGTGGGAAAGGAACAGCGTTCGGTGCGACTTCAGTGTTTAGTCCTGTCGGCCACATGACCACGGAGATCTTCGGACAGCCCTGGCTCTTCTTCAGCTTTCCTATACTTTGTACACAGACCAGGATCTGTGAATAGAAAGCATTGTATGCAGAACCTTCTTCCTTTCACCTTCCCAACTTATGTTCACCTTCCAGTTGCGGTATGGGTCCCCTCTGCAGGCCCGCCGTGACCCTCCCCCCTCAGCCCTGCAGGCCCTGGATACAAATTCCCTTGGCCTGCCACAGAGGACAACCCTGCTGCAATGCAGTTGCTCTCCTTCCGTACTCCGGCACTCTTTCAGTCTTGCCAAATAAGCAAGGTCCTGTCCAGCTGGCGAGTTCAATTCCTCTGGACTCCTGCTGGCGACAGGCAGGCGCTGTTGCCTTTTATTGCTCTCTCTTCCGAAGAAGCAGGCGGCAGTGGGATGCAGGCTGACCAAGTGGGCGTGTGGAGCAGTTATCTCTGCTGAGAGAGACTCTACCCCTCCCTTTCCCTCCCGAGTAGACTCTGATGTGGTTATGGGAGGGGACAGGGACTGCATAACCACTAAGGGGGGGGGGGGAAATGCCCAAGTCAGCTAGGACACCAGCGTCCAAACGGCTTCACCTGACACCTGGGGTATGTAGGAGGCGCTGCTGCCGCCTCCTCTCCAGATTGAATTATTAATCGGGAACTCCACCTCGCTGCTCAGCCTCGCTCCCTTCCCACCTGCAGAGGATGGGCTGATGGAAAGGTAGGTTCACCTTGGCGCCTTCCGATTGTCATTGGTGTCTCCAATTGTAAATGCTTCTTTATTTTTTTTACAGGGCTTTAGATGACAGTCCCAGCAATGATCCGATGCGGTGATTCAGTGCAAAAGAATCCAAGGAGTTAGATTTCCTCCAAGCCATTTGTTCTTTCATATAGTTCTGATGAGCCAAAATTTCCCGTGCTTGCTTGCTTACCTGCTGGATGAACGCCGTCATCCTTTCCCTAACTCTCCGTTTCTCCGATTATCGCACAAGGTTTAAGGAAAACCTCTCCACGATCGGTTTACCCCTCTGGAATTCCCGAAGAGCAGCCGTCAGCCAGTTGCTAAGCCCCCATGAATCCAGATGCATCCTGGCTTGTATTCTGTATTGGGGCTGGACCCTCCAAGGTTCCCCCTTCCAGCTGCATTCCGATTTTTCTTTCACGTAGGGATTTGTCGAGCCAGGCGAACCAACCGTTGTTTCCTCCATTTCTTCTTTCAGACGATCATAATGCTGCCCCAAGGGAAGAACTGGAAGTCCATGGGTAAAGGCCTCATTCTGGGAACTCTGCTCACCAGCTTCATGCTGGTCCTCTATTCGTACACTGTCCCACCCTTGCAAGTCAGCATCACCGAGTGAGTGAATCCAGCGTAGGCGGGACGACTGCAGGGGCGGGTTTCCAAAATGGGAGCAACCGTTTCTTTGCCCAACGGCTGGGTGGGCATGGCCATGGTGGGTGTGGCCTAGTCAGCCTCCTGCACCACGGGGAGGGAGGGGGGTGTTTTCACCCTCCCCGGCCTCCAGAGGCTTTTCTCGAACCTCTGGGAGGGCCAAAACATCCTCCTCGACAGAGGTGGCATTCAGCAGGTTCTGACCAGTTCTGGAGAACCGGTAGCAGACCTTTTGAGTAGTTCGGAGAACTGGCCAATGCCGCCTCCGACTGGCCCCTCCCCCCTCTTTTCTCTGCCTCCCATTGAGTCCCAGCTGATTGGCTGGCTTCTTTTGGGTTGCCCTGCCCAGGAGAACGGAGCTGGAAAGCAGGTTAGTGGGGTGGGGAGGGAAAGGGGATTTTGCAGTATATCCTTCCCCTGCCACGCCCACCAGGCCAAGCTATGCCTGCTAAGCCATACCCACCACTGACCAATGGCAGGTCTAGAAAATTTGCTGAGCAGAAAAGGAGTGACAATGTCTCCTGAATTCCGGGGGAGAAAAAAACAAACCCTTATTTATTTTTCCTTGTTTTTTCTTTCCTTCCACCCAGGATGCCCATACCTTATTCATGCTCGTCCTACCGCAGCCAGGCCCGACTCTCTGCTTCGGGGAACAGCAGCCAGGGCTCCCCAGGAGAAAAATGCCTCCCCAGACTAAGCATCATGTTCCTGAAGACCCACAAGACAGCCAGTAGCACCCTCGCGAATATCCTCTTCCGCTTTGGGGAGAAGCACCGTCTCAAGTTCGCCTTCCCCAACGGGCGCAGTGATTTCTACTACCCGTCCTTCTTCGACCGCAGCCAGGTGAAGGACTACCAGCCCGGCGTGTGCTTCAACATCATTTGCAACCACATGCGCTTCCAGTACGAGGAAGTGCGCAAGTTGCTGCCGGCTGATGCCCTCTTTGTGACGGTGCTGCGGGACCCGGCCTATCTCTTCGAGTCTTCTTTCCATTACTATGGGGGCGTCATTCCTTTGATCTGGAAGGTGTTGGGAGACGATAAGCTGTCTGAATTCCTCAGGGACCCTTGGCATTACTACGACCCTAAAAGCTTCAACGCACACTACCTCCAGAACCTTCTTTTCTTTGACTTGGGCTACAACAGCAACACAGACCCCAACAGCCCCCTGGTAGAAGAGTACATCCGCGAGATCGACGGGCGTTTCCATCTGGTCATGCTTCTGGAGTACTTTGACGAATCTCTGGTGCTCCTGAAGGACCTGTTATGTTGGGAGCTGGAAGACATCCTCTACTTCAAGCTCAATGCCCGCAAGGGCTCCACTGTCTCAAAGCTGACCGACGAGCTCTACCAAAAAGCCACAGTTTGGAACCTCCTGGATGCCAAGCTCTACCAGTACTTCAACACCACGTTCTGGCACAAAGTGGAAGCCTACGGGATGGCCAGGATGGCGAAGGACGTCGCCAGGCTCAACGAAGAGAACGAGAAGATGAAGAGCATCTGCATCGACGGGGGCCAGCCCGTGGACGCCAACGCGATCCAGGAATCCGCCATGCAGCCCTGGCAGCCTTTGGGCGAGAAGCTCATCCTGGGTTACAATTTGAAAAAGAGGATCCACAAAAAGCACCGGAAAATTTGCCGCAAAATGCTGACCCCCGAGATCCAATACCTGACGGACCTGGGGGTCAACCTGTGGATCACCAAGCTATGGAGGTGGGTGATGAAGTTTTTTGCATGGTAAGAGGGTGAGGAGGCCCCTCGCCATGTGCTAAGCACCTCTTCTCTCCGCTCTTTTGGTTCCTTCCCTTTCTACTCTCTTCTTCTACTGGTTGGTCAGGCATATGCTGAACTGACCTTGTGGCCACCGACTGATGGGAAAATTATCTCTAGAATAAAAGGTTCCCGAAAAGTCGACCAAGGTTTGTAACCAAAGTAGGGAGAGAAGGTGCTGTACCTATGACTCAATTTTTGGCTGGACTTTCGGGCAAGAAGAAAGTAAAACTGGAGCAGAAGACTCAGTCTGCATTCTCCACTCTCGGAAGTGGTTCCGCTGTTTTTAACCTCCCGATGAGCACGGTGAAAACCAGACCAAGAAGCTTCCAACCAGTTGCAGTATTTGGCCACTCGGAATCTCAGTTCCCCTCTCAGAGTCCAACTCTTGTGGACCACAATCGTCACGAGTACAATATGAGTGCGTGGAGATAATGTGCTAGTTACATCGTTTCTTTTCTTTGTGAGCAGGAGGACTGGATGCCCATTTCCTAGAAGCAAATCAAACAGGTAGCTTGCCCTGAATGATGGGAAAGAGAGAGAAGGTGCCTTGGTGGAGCAGTACAATTTTTTGTGTACGTTGAGCAGATCTGCCCCCAAAACACTGTTGTCATTCCCTTGGACCTCCGAGTATTGTAATTTTCTGCTGAAATTTTGGACCACCAAATCCTAGTTTTCAGGAAACTTTGCAGAGAGAGAAGCCAAGTGCTCAATTTGGCATCGCTGTTACAGTTTTATAGTGCCGGCATCCCTGTGTGAAACTTATGTATTTACAGTGAGTTACACGTGCTATGAATGTGTATTTCTGTAACAGGTGCGTACATAAATTCCCCCGTTGAACCACGGTGGTATTTTGTTCGCTTGCCTTTACTATGTTCTCAAACCGGCGCTGAGCATTTTGTCGCTTGCACGAATGGGAGCTGAGTGTATTTTTCTCTGGGTGCCTCAAATCCCTCTCTGGTTTAAAATTGCACAAAAACATGGCGTAAAAGGCAAAGATGGATTTTGCATGAATTCACAGCATTCTGGGCAGTCCATTCCAGTCAATGAACACCAATGTAAGTCCCCTTCTTGTAATTTCAGGGAAACTGAGGCAGTGGAACATGGCCAGGAGAATTCCTCAGCCTTGCTTTACCTTTCTAAACCTTTCAAGCCATTTCTCTAACATTAAAATCAACAGGAACCATGGAGGACTGCTTGCTGAGGCAATAAAGCAGGGGGTCTCCAAATTTGGCTCCTTTTAAGACTTCTGGACTTCAACTCCCAGAGCGGCTGGCTGGGGAATTCTGGGAGTTGAAGTCCACCAGTCTTAAAGTTACCAAGTTTTGAAACCCCTGCAATAAAAGCAAAAACTGAGCACAACTCTCTTGCCTTATTGCCACTGTGAACATGCATTTTTATTTTTTAATCTTTCCCACCCGTGAATTCTTCTTGTTGCTGGTGATTCAACTTCCCAGAGGACCTCAGTGAACCAAGGTTCTCCCAGACTCGGTCCCCAGGGTCTACTGGGAAGGAAGCATCACGTTCTCAGGCCCCCATCTTTCCTGCCATTTAGTTATTTGATGTTTATCCCATTTAGTTTTCTGATTTATAAATAACTCAAAGACAGCAAACATACATACTACCCCCTTCTCCTGTTTTCTCCATAACAACAACCCTGGGAGGTGGGCTGGCCAAAGGGTGATTGGCTGGAAAAATCATCCAGCCCGCTTTCAGGCCTAAGGGCAGGAAGAGAGTTCAAAGTCTCCCAGTGATTTGCTCAAAGTCACGTAGCTTGTTTTGATGTCTAAAGTGGAATAGACATTTCCTGGTTTCTAAGCCTGCACCTTAACCGCTACACTAGTGGCTTATCAGGTATTGAACCAAGTGACCTGCCATACCTGCCACACCCTGGAGAACTTCCAAGCATCCTCAAAATCGTTTGCAAACATTGGGCACCTACAATGAACAGTTCAAAGAATTTGCGCCCAGTGTATCCTGAGTTATCCATTACCTCTGCATCAAAGCATGGTGTGACTTCCTCCATCTCCAGATCATATAAAACCTGCTCTAAAAAACAAACAAACCAAGATCAAAAGTATGCTCACCTACATAATATTATTTGAAACCCACAGTTGTCGTGGACTCTAGGAATTCCCGGTTTTTTACCAAAAGCTATGGCAAGACACAGTGGTTCTGTTAGTATAGTTTATCTTAATAAAATCTAGTTCTGGTCTTCCTCCAGCCTTGTCTACACCTTGCAGAGCTAGCTGTCTGGCTCAGTATGATATGTTATCCAAACCAATCTGGCTTGCTTGGCAAACCATGATTAAACCTAACCCAGCTGTTACAGACCTTCCATTGTTAAGTTATGAGATCAACACAGCCCATTGCCTTGGCTGAAGATATCTCAGGCTGTGCATTCTTCAAAAATGATTCCAAAGACGTTTTTTGTTAATGTGGACTCACAACCCCTAAAGCATCCTTGGATTCAACCCATACACTTTTGTGTGAAACCTGAATATCCTCTGGCTGCTTTCATAAACAGCAGAAAAGAGTTACGGTCGCCTGAGGTCAGAAGACTTCATCTGAATTCTCTTTGAAGCCCTAGTACAGAGGTCTCTAAACTTGGCTCTAAATTTTCTAGAATTCTGGGAGTTGAAGTCCACAAGTCTTAAAGGTGCCAAGTTTGGGGACTTCTGCCCTAGTAGAAACAATCAACACATGTTCAAATATTTTACTGGCCCATAAACTGGCTTGCTTGCAAACCCCAACATTTACAGCTTGTAAACTTGCTATGTTGGGGCAAGCTCAGACAATTGTGGCTTCCTCAATAAACCCTGGTTTAACCTGAGATGGTAACCCAGGTGCACATACATTTGCTTCTGTGCCTTTCATAAAAGCATTTAGCACGAACCACTAAAGACAGAACAATAAATGGTTGTGAAATGAAGAGGGACAGTGGCCAAGTCGTTGAAAATTTGTCCTTGTCAATTCTAACATCTATGGGGTCAGGGATCCAGCTCATATGTCATTCTGAGCAATGGTTAATTAAACCCTGGTTTATCAAATCAAAATTGACTGAGGTTCACATCTCACACTAAGCCAGAGGTAGTCTCCAAACTTGGCAACTGTTAAGCCTTGTGGACTTCAACTCCCAGAATTTCTCAGCCTGGCTTTACCTTTCTAAACCTTTCAAGCCATTTCTCTAACATTAAAATCATTCCAATTGTCTGAAACCAAATTCAGGTTTGATTTATTTTTCCCCCCAGTTTTGAGTACCTGTCAGCCTTTTCTGATAGGTCTCTTTGCTGGCCCCTCCAGGCAAAACAAAACAAAAAGGAAAGAGAGGGAACTCTACCTTCAGTTTGGGCCCTTCTTGCTGAAATTTTTCAATAATGAGAAAACCAGATTGAGCCTCCAGCAGCACCTGTGTGTTTCTGGGTGGGGCTATCTCTGGGGTGGAGATAAAGAGATGCTCAAGAGGCAAAGCCGGGCTTCCTTCTTCTGTGTTGCAAGTGGAGAGCCGGCAAGATGGGACTTCAGAGGACCATTTCCACACTCTTGGTCTGGATGCTGCTGGAAGCCACGACAGCTCAAAGGGGTAACCATGTTTTTTCTCTAGGTCACAGCTGAGTTAGGAGGAAGTGGCTGGAGGTAAATTTCATTCTCTCCTCTGAGAACAAGGATTTTCCCTGAATTGCAAGAAAGAGGTGGTGGAAATAGAAATACATTTCCACTCCCTTGTTCTTCTGATGGAGTTTTAAAGAGGAGCTGAACCTGGAATTGTCCACGATGAAACAAACTTTGCTTTGGGTGTATTGTGTGACCCCCTAGGTGGCATGGTTAATCTATGGTTTAATGTGCCTTGAAAAGCTAAAAAAAACACAAGATCCTAGATTAATGGAATAAACTGGTTTAGTTACTTATAAGCAATGTGGCAAGTGATCAGGAATAGTGGTTGACTTTATAATTTACACTAAGTCATAGTTTCCAAATGCTACTGATTTGTAGTTCAATCATGGTTTATTAAATTAACTCAAGTGAGTTAATTATATATTAATCATAATGCATGTGAGATAAGGCTTCCCTTGAGTTCAGCTTGAAATCTGATGATTACCTAGACCCCAAAAAATATATTTTTAAGTCCCCCCCCCCAAAAAAAAGGTCTGATTTAGAGCTTTAACTTAGCCTCCCATCCAAATTGTAACCAGACCTCCTCCTGCTTATCTTCCAAGTTTAGACAAGTTTTTCTAGGTGCCGTTACCTACCAATGGAAACCATAAACCATAAACTTGTGGGCTGGAGGTACAGCAGCTAAGTTTCAAACTTCCTTTTCATTTTGTAGACCAGAGGTCTCCAAACTTGGCAACTTTAAGACCTGTGGGCTTCAATTCCCAGAATTCCTCAGCCAGCTTTTCTCAGTCAGAATTCCTCAGTCAGAATTCTGGGAGTTGAAGTCCACAAGTTTTAAAGTTGCCAAGTTTGGGGACCCCTGTTGTAGACTGCACAAACCCAATCCTGATGCATCACCACCTAATGAACTAAACAGAACTGTTATGCTGTTGGTTTAGCTTGTTAATTGCAGCTTCCTGCAATATTTATCCAGAACAAAGGAAGGGGCAGCCTCCTCCCACATGTAAAATCTCTTTTAAGCTGGACCTTAAACCTAGCATAACTTTACTGTCAATTTAAATGTACACTAATTGGTGTACGTTCAAATGAAATTTTGTTGCATGCAGCTCTCAAAGGGTCACCGCTTCCAATAGATGCTACATAAACATGACAAAAAAGATGCATATACACCCATATATTCTATGACACAGAGAAACAACACACTCTACCTCGGATTGTATACGTGGGCCTGATGAGAAAAATGAATCTCGGGAGTTTACTCGATAGATGGCCTTGGCCAGGGGTCTCCCACTTTGCTGGCTAGGGAACTCTGGGAGTTGAAGTCCACAAGTCTTAAGTGGCCAGGATTGGAGACTCCTAGCCTAAGGAACAAAAGTTGTTATAGAATCTGGAAGCCCTGTTGGAAAATACCTCGAAACCTCCTCCTAGTAACTTCATGTACATGTCTGGGTAGGTCCCTCAGTAACAACAGCAACACAACTTGTGTTGTCTTCTGCTTAGGATGTCTTCTGGCTTCCTGGGGTGGATTACGTTCTAGGATTTCTTGACGTTCTCCATCCAGACCTGGTGATCCGTAAACTCTTTCTCAATCAACTTTGATCTTTCCCACAGTTCCTGAGAACTCCGTTATCTATAAATGCAACAGGACCAGTGTCCATCTGGCTGTCAAAATGGACCTGTGGGAGACTGGCCTCAGGCTGGATCCGGAGTTTCTATACCTGGGCAGCTGCCCTTCTTCACATGTGAACGATGCCTTGGCCTTCTTCCATTTTGAGTATTCATTCAAGGAATGTCGCTTTGCCCGACTGGTAAGGGATGTTAAGATTTTTCCCTTGAAGTCCGGAGTGGGAATTTGGTGAAAGTTGGTACTGAAAAACAAGGACTATAGGTGGACTTGGGCATCTCGGTCTCGGGACCTTTATTTGTGCCCAAGCATGGCACGAATATCCTTCACCCCCTCCTAGTGACAGGGCTCTGGCAGTTACTCCCATTTAAATCATGAGTCTCAAATCAAACTTCCAACACTTAAAGAAGATTTATTAGGAGTAAACATGCTGGTGCTGCCGGGTGTAGTCGACTCGGAGACACATCATCCATTGTCACCCTCAACCCTGGTTTTCCCCCACCCCTGGGTGTATCATAATTAATATTCTCCAATGGGACACATCCATAGCCAAGAGTCATCAATCATGCTCTAGCAGTTAGAATTTTACGCAACAGAAACTTCAGTCCCTTAGTTACTATCTTTGAAAAACTATTTATGGAATGCACTTTCGATTTCCAAACTGCTACACTGCTCCCCCTCCCTTTCTGCTGGCAACTCTAAAAAGACCAGAAAAATATTTTATGAATTGACACCTAGGTCTTCATGAGGTGGACTTAGGTTAAAGTGGAGAAATACGCAGGGATCTAAAAAGAAATCTCGACTTTCTCTTATTCCCAGTGAGAGATTTGAGACGCCCTTAGCTCTACCAGATTAAAGATCAGCTTCCCTCTTTTAGCCTGACATTTTCAAGGTAGATCAAATGTAGTTTGTCCCACATTATCTTGGAAGGTACTCTGGGGATTGTCAGTCACAGGGGACCAAACTCAGGAGTCTGCCGTTGGCAACACATCTGAAGAGAAAGGCTGCTTTGGGGCAAGGGGGCAGTTGAGACCATGCTGGCTGGGGAATTCTGGGAATTGAAGCCTGCCCATCTTAAAGTTACCAAGGCTGACAAACACTGGTTCAGTAAACATCCTGACATTCACATAACTTTCTGGTTCTTGCAGACATCTGGCCTCATGGTTGAGTACACAACCCACCTGGTATACAGACCAGTATCCAGCCATGACAGTCCCTTCACAGAGCGGATTAACTGTACAACCTATGAGTAAGTGCTAAGTTTGCAGAATTTTACTCAAAGAATAATGGATGGATGATCTGGAAAGAAGAAATTATTCCTAATGTCCCTTTTCAAAAACAGCTTACCCAAATTGCTGCTGCTGTCCAATCGTATCTTTTTCCCTTTGCAGATCTTAATCTCGGGAAGTTATGGATCAATAAAAGTGTTGGAATTCATTGTCAAAATGTATTTTTACATAACAACCATAGTAATATTCAGTCAGTAGATGGCAATGTTTACAAGTTTGAATCTATGGTCTATATGTTATGCCCTTTTGTTCTAAAAAAGTTTCCTGTTACAGTTAGTTAAAAACAGTTGAGCAGTAAAGCACATGGTGGCTGTACACCCTGCTTGATCTGTATATAGAAAAAGAATATCTAAAAAAAAGAAACTGTAAAATGCGAAATCTCGGAATTGATTTCTTTTTCAAACACACCACAACTGACAGGGTTCACTGAAAATCAGCACTAAAATTCTGGGCGTTGAAGTCCACAAGATTTAAAGTTTCCAGAATTAGAGAACCCTGTGTTAAAATACCCATAAATCAGAGTTCCAGCAATTTGTGGGCTGCCTGTTTGCTGAGCTGATCAACTTTGAAAGGCTGATGTGTTCAGGCACCCTGTGTTCAGTTTAGGCTCTGATGGACAAATCTCTCCCCCCCACTTTCTAGGACACAACGCCTGACTCCTGCCCGAGTCACGGGTTCTGGCTTGCTTTCTGCTTCCAGTGGATTAATGTTCCGAGGGACATTTATGAATGGTAAGCAGAAATTTAATTTAATTACTTATTCATTGAGCCCCAGAAGTGACTCTGGGCAGCGTACCACAAATAAAACTGCTTTACAACAACGATAATTAAAAACAATTATTAAAACACAATTGTTATTTAACAGAATAACAGAGTTGGAAGGGACCTTGGAGGTCTTCCAGTCCAGGGGTCGCCAACCTTTTGGACCTCAGGGACCACCCAACTCCTAATTTTAAATCCCACGGACCAGAGACCCTGGAAAAATCCCAAAAAAACTCTGCAGGAAAATTCCCCACCCCGTTTTCCTATCGATCGATCATTATTTGGGATTGCAGGATACCATCTCCAGCTCTCTTCTCAGGGGAAGAGAGAGAGAGAGACTTTTGGCTTCATGCAAGGAAAGCAGCAGAAGCAGCAGAAGTCTTTCTTTC
>JANHFN010039414.1:0-12048 GCA_032468175.1 Toxicocalamus goodenoughensis
TCTATTCTATTCTATTCTATTCTATTCTATTCTATTCTATTCTATTCTATTCTATTCTATTCTATTCTATTCTTTCTCCAAACCACTGAAAACATTCAGATTGGAGCCACCAGTGCAAACCTCTTTGCCAGACCTTGTTTGGTGCAGAAAAGTGGGGGGAAATGTTCTTAAAACAATACATGGCGTAAAAATAAATTATCTCGAAAGCAGAGGAAGGAGACAGGACCAAAAAGCTTGAGGGAATGGGTTAATTGCCACCTAACATGGTCCTTCTGGAAAGTTATTTTCATGTTTATTTGACTAAAATTGCAACCACTCCATCTCTGTCTGATTTTGAGACCCTCGCAGTCAACTGTCTACCCCGTCTTTGACAAATGTCAGCCTGATAACTGAATGATGTTATTAAGACTCTTTTTTAAGCCATCTGAATTGCTCTTAAGGGACAACACTTTGGGGGATGATTTAATATTGAACAAACCCAGCAAAGCCCTGGAATTTGCCTTTTCTGCTTGAACATAATAACAGAGTTGGAAGTGAGCCTGAAGGTTTTCTAGTCCAATCCCTTTTGCTCAGGCAGGAAACTCTATGCCAAATGCTTGTCCAATCTCTTCTTTAAAAAACCTTCGATATTGGAGCACCCACAGGTTCTGGACATAAGCTGTTCCTCTGATTAATTGTATTAATTAGGAAATTTCTCCTTAATTCAAGGTTGGTTCTCTCCTTGATTAGTTTCCATCCGTTGCTTCTTGTTCTGCCTTCTGGGGCTTTGGAGAATAGGTTGATTCTCCGACTTCTCTATGACAGCACCTCAAATATTGGAAGACTGCTATCATGTCACCCCAGTCCTTCTTTTCATCAAAGTAGACATCTCCAATTCCAGCAACCATTCTCTATATGTCTTATCCCCCAGTCCCCTAATCCTCTTAGTTGCTCTTCTCTTCACTTTATCTAGAGTCTCAACATCTTTTTTACATCGTGGCGACCAAAACTGGATGCAGGATTCCAAGTGTGGCCTTACCAAGCCCTTATTAAATGATATTAGCACTTCACATGACCTTGATTCTATCCTTCTATTAATGCAGCCTATGACTGCATCGGCTTGTTTGGCACCTGCACCACACGGCTGGCTCAAGATTATTTTTTTCACAAGGCTATTTGAAATAGCATTAGGAAGGACTTGCTTCACTGAGTTTACTGTGATGCCTTGCACACTGCAATATATTCTGAAAACCCGAATAAAGTAAAGAGGTTTACTGATGCATTATCTTCAAGACATAAAGCTTCAAAATTCTTTAAGGCCACATATATCCTTGTTACTCCTTCTTTTCTTTCTCTTAAATGATTGAATTCAACTAAGGTTCATTCGCCTCTGTATATACGGTGTAACTGCCAATATTTGCATTCCATACAATATTTCAATGTACTATTTTTAATATCCTATTTTAATTTGCTTTCTGACTTTCGTAGTTGATTACGAGCCAAGATCTCTTGATTCCCTAAAACTGGAGATGTTTTTCTAGCCTGATCCTTGGACTTTATGAATTGGTGGCTTGGCTTCAGCTAAAAATTGAGTCAAATGTTTTTCTTTCCTACAATATTAATGCGAGACAAAATTAGTGACTAGTCCCTTTGGAAATAGTTTCAAAATTTCATTCTATTATTTTTTTTTCCTCCCAAGAGCTGGTTGTTACTCATGCTTTTGTCAAGATTTGATTTAACTAGAAAGCACCAGATCCATCTTGGAATGTCTTAATTTTTCAGATGGCATTTTAATTTCTGGTTTTTCCATCTGCTGTGACAAGAAACATGGATTCTCACTAATTGACCAGTTGATTTAATGTGTGGGGGGGGGGGGGAGAGAAGAATTCCCTGTGTTTTTACTGCCCAGGTTAAAATGTTATGGCTTAAGAATTATTGTGAACTCAGCCACTGAGTCAGGTTGACGCTGAAAAATACTAAGTGAATTAAACACTTGCAAAATAATGCAAGACAGTGTTGAATGTAGAGTAGCCCTATGGTTTGCAATCTTGGCAGCTTTCAAATTAGTGGATTTCAACCCTCAATTCCCCCAAGTTCTTCTGTCATTGCTGAGAATTCTCTGAGTTAAAATCTCCTGGAAGTTATCCAGGTCGCAAAACACATGTATAAAATACAGAAGAAAGACAAATAGTAAGCCCTCCTGTGATCTTCCAAGGTTGCAACAATGGGTTTATTTTTGTTTTTATTTTTTAAACAGGATGGAAAGCAGTAGATATGAAACATGTATCTTTTATATGGAATTTAAATCCAGGAAGTCTCAATCATAGATGTTATTTCTTCTTCCAGTCAAGCAAAAAACTTTCACCTTTTAACTACCTCCAGCACATTCTTGTCCCGGCTGAAGGCTTCTATGAGGCAGCCATTTCTGACTGCTGCTCTGCCGCCTTCGGAAAAGAAGCTTAAAGTCAGCTGGGGAGGAGAGATGCGGCTCTCCTACCACCCTGCTGAATGCCCCCTATCTTCAGCCACCTCCCCGGAGTGACCATAGCCCCAAAATCAGCCGATCTGGGGCACTCCAGCAGTGAGCCCAGGCAGGGATCGCGCACGATCGCAAATCCCCTTCTGGTAGCGAAGCCTGTCAAACCGGAAGTTCGAGATTAAGGATTTGTGATCATGGTGCTTGACTGCCAGCTGTTGGTCATAGATCCTGTTTTTTAATTGATGTAACATTTGTCCCATGTAGAATTGATTGTAATGGCTGCAGTTGATTTTGTAGATTACATTGTTTCTTTCATCCTTCTGTCTCTTGTCTTTGGTTCTGGATAATTCCTGACAGTGTGTGGCTGTGGGTTATTGTTATTCGTAGAAACTGGAGAATTCTGGCAGTCAGGTCAATAAGTAATTTTAATGAAAGGTATCCCAGTCATATAACAAATCAGAAGAGAGATGAAAGGGACGAGAAAAACAAATCTTGCGAGTTTACCAAAGAGATGGCATAGGGAACAAAGCTGTTACAGAATTTGGTAGTCCTGGCTAGAAATACTTCAAAATCTCCTCCCAAAGGGGAGCAACAGAGACCATAAAGTGGGTGTGTGGGGTCTCTGAAATGCTTTGTTCATTAAGCACATAGTACTTATAAGCGGTATCCTGAATAACATGGAGCGAGCTTCTTATAATCTTCTTGGCTGTCCTTACCACTCTGTATGGACTTTTATCGAGGCACTATTGCCACTAAATCAAACAGTGATGCCGTTTGTTAAACACTCAATCATGCCTCTGTAAAAAGTGGCCAGGATAGTAGAAAGATGTGCTCTCCTCATCTGATGTAAAAAATGCAGACGCTGGTTTGCACGCTTCACTAAGGATGACATGAGGAGATACCAGATCAGATTAAGTTATCTCCCCTCCAGATACTTAATACTATTGACCACCTCTACAGCTGCTTCCTTGATACTGAATGAAGTATGACTATGCTGTTTCTTTCTAAAATCTACAATGACCTTTGTTTTATTAACATTTAGTATCAGGTTACTTTTATTGCACCAGTCCACAAAGTCTTCCCTATAAGCATTTTCATTGTCGTCCCAAATACACTATGTCATCCACATATTTCACAATATGATTCATAGCACATTTTGCACAGCAATTATGGGTCATCAAGGTGAATAGTAGCGGACTCAAGACATAGCCCTGTGGGGAACTCATACTCAAGGAGATGGAGTTGGAAATTCCTCTTCCAACTCGCACAAACTGGGGCCTATCAATAAGGAGATGCAGTATCCCATTACATAAAGCACCTCATTGATCAGTTGTTTGAACACCTTGAGGGCCCCTGTAGACCCAAAGGCAACACCCAGAATTGGAGGACAACAGTTTTCCATTCATCGCCCTTCTTGATCTGAACCTGGTAGTACGTTTTCTGCAAGACTAATTCAGTGAAGATTTTTCCTTTGGCTAAATGCGCCAACATATCCATCAGGGGCAGTAGGTAGACTTCTTCTACACACACCACATTTAGTCCTCTATAGTCAATGCATAGATGAAGAGTCCCATCTTTCTTCTCCAGAAACAAAACTCGGGTTGCCACTTGTGGCCTTGCTGGTTGAATAAAGTCCTGTTTTAAATTCTTGTCTATGAAGGTGCAAAGCTGTTATTAGCTCGCATGGAGTCATCAAGTAAAGTTTAGACTTCGGGAGTTTAGCCCCAGAAGGATTTCAATCCTGCAGTCTAGGGGCAGGGGATGGGATCGGAGTGCATCGGAGCCTTTCTTACTAAACACATCTTGTAAATCCCAATACACCTTCAGGATTTTGGATTCACTGATTGGGTGTTCCGAAGCCACTGCCCCCAGCTACCTTTGCTCTTTGTTTCTCCTATCCCCGAGCTTTGGGATCTTTTTCTCTTTCTTGGCCACTTTCTGCCAAATTTTTAAAAGCTCTCTCCTCCAATTCATAATAAGGGTTATATTTATGCCGCCAAGACAGTCCAAGTAAGAATGGCCCCTCCATCCCCTGTACCACTATGAAACTCAGAGTCTCTTTATGCTATTCCATTCTCATCTTCACTGGTTCAGTTATAAAGTGAGCTGGGTCCCTTCAGCCATTGCCTCATCTAGCTGGCAATATGCTATGGGCATCTTCAGTCCTTTGAGTCTCAGTCCCAGCTTTTCAACGACTTCAGGGCTAACCATGCACCTAGTGCATCCCGAGTCCAATAAAGCCAACATTCTCCCCTGGGTCCCATGAAGAGGGACCCTTTGTTCTACAGGGATGGTTACAGGGGCCACATGTTGACTTACCAGGGGGTTGTCGTCATTGCTTTCAGCCTCATCTGAGCTGGTCAGAGATCCCAACCCCTCAGATCCAGGAGTGAACTCTAAGACCTCCATGCCTTTTAGTGCTGCGTCTTGGGTCCTTGGAGTTGGTTTCATTCCTTTCTTCCCCAGTTGTCACTGCATTGAGGTTGGGCTTTCTGGATTGGCATGCCACAGCTTGGTACCCCTTTCCCACATCTGAAGCATGTTGTGGACCTCGGTCTAGGTTTGACACTGCCTTTTGCAGTATTTTGGGGGGTATTTTTTACATGTGGGAAGGAAGGATTTGCCCCATTGACTGCCCCCCTGGCATCAGTCCCAGGTGAGGTTGATCTCATTGTCCACCAACACATATCAGTGTTGTAGGGTGCGTGGGGCCCCATGTGAGATGCAGATGTAGTAGACATTGTTGTTGAGGCCATCTTTGAAGCAATCAATGAGGATGTCTTCAAGCCATATGACTAACTGGCATGCCAACTCTCAGAACTCCTGGGTGTACACAGCCACCGACCATTGCCCTTGGGTGATGGTCTTCATCTGGGTCTGAGCCTTGAGCTCTGTGGTCATAGTTGGGTGACATTATTGTGGACGGAGACCATCTACTCAGCCACTGCACCCTCCAGAGCCATGGTTACCCATCTTATTCAGGCTTCTCCCATCTCCAGTTCAGCCACATACTCCTGTATGTAGATCCAGGCTTGCACTAGAAAGAACCCCAGTTGCTCAGGGTCTCCCCATACTTTACCCCCAAGGCTGGGATCGTTGGGGCCCAGTGTCCTTCAGGAGTGATCCCTGAAGGCAGAGTAGCTTGTGTAGCAGCTGCTGCCCAGGGTAGCATAGATTTCACTGGTGCCAGTTTAAGTAGAGCAGAGGTGACCCCTACCACAGTAGCTCCATCCATGGCTTGGCCTGGGGTGACCCAGGAACCTTGGTAGCTCTCTGTGCAAGAGTTTTTTGGGCTGTTCGATTCCTCCTAACCTGTTGTACCAGGAACAAGGCCTGGTTCAGCATGATTTCCTCTGGCTTCCCTCCGGGGGGGTGTCTTCCCTCTGCCCCATGCCCCTCTGAATCTGATGGGCTTCTCGTTGAAGTGCAACTCTCACCATTCTGCCTCGTCTCGAACATGGTATGGTCTAGTGGGGGAGTTGGCTGTAGCTCGTTTCCTCCAGCTTACTCCCATGGTTGGACATTGGATGCTTGGTCCCCATGGTAGACTGCTGTCTTCGGGTTGACCATTAAAGCAGATCTTGCTTAATGTTAGGGCTGCCTCTGTCCATTTCATAGGAAAGAAAAACCCTTTGTCCCATAGATTGAGAAAAGGTAGTTTTACTAGGAATGAACTGAAAGCAACAAGTTTCAGGCAAGATCTCAGGCAAAGCATGTGAACCAGCAACTTAAAACAAACTGTAGAGACCAATTCCCTTGTAGCTAGGCAACCAGAGGGATGCTGCATACCAAAGTTAGAAAAAAATGTCCTTGGAGAGATAAGCAAAGCCCAGATCATAATTATAAAGCTGCAGTGAAAAGTTCTCCACTGATTCTTCCTCTCTTTTCCATGGCAGCAAGCAGCAGGCTAGTTGACAGGAGTATTAAAACTTAATAGGCCCAATTTGTTCACCAAATGCTGAGGAATGATTGTGTTGAACACCAAACTAAAATCAATAAACAGCATCATTATGCACATGAGTATTCTTCTCCTCCAGGTGCACCAAGCTAAGATGAAGCAGGAAAATGCATCATCTATAGGACAGTTCTTCCGATAGGTGAACTGTAATGAGTCAAATGCAGGGGGAAGGCATGAAACCATATAGTCCTTTACCAGTCTTTCAATATAATGGAAGTGAGTGCAACTGGATAGTAATCATTAAGGCATGTGATGATATGTTTCTTGGGCACTGGTACAATGATTGCATTCCTAAAACATGATGGAACTATGACCTGATGCAATGAGAGATTGAAGATGTCTTTGAGAAGTAGCCAGCTGGTTAGCACACTCCTTAAGTACCAGCCCAAATGATATTATCAGGACCAGCAATTTTCTGAATATTGACTTTTTGCAGGATCTTCCAACAGCAGTTGTAACTGAGCACCAGTTCATCAGAGAGGGGAACAGCCTTCCTTCTGGAGCATTGTGTGGCCTCAAACCATCCAAAAATATATTTAGTTTATTTAGAAACTCCCTGTCATCCTTACATGTCAGGGAAGCTGCCTTATAGTCAGTACCAGAATGCCTTGCCACGTATGTCTCGGGTCCACAGGATATTGAAAGAAATTCTGTACTTTCTGACTATAGGCCCGCTTTGCTGTTTTTATAGCACATCTTAAATCCGTTCTTGCTATTCTAAGTGCTGCCACTTCACCTGATTTGAAAGCAGTGTTTCTCATCTTGAACATCGCATGGACCTTCTGTGAGATCTAAGGTTTCTAATTTGCTCATGACAATAGTCCTAAGAACAGTGATATCCTCCATACACTTTGTAACATAAGCAGAAACAGTAGAAGCATATTCATTCATATCAGTATGTTGGCCATTCGATGTAGCCTCTTTAAATATGTTCCAATTTGCGCACTCAAAGCAATCTTGTAGAACGTCCATAGCTCCTGCCAGCCACACACTGGTTTTCTAATTGGTCTTTCTCTAATTAACAAAATGGTTTACAGAGTCAGCATATTGTCCCTAACAATCTGGTCCTTATTTTACCAACCTCGGAAGGATGGAAGGCTGAGTCAACTTTGAGCCAGTGAGAATTGAACTGCCAGCAACTGGCAGAAGTGCCTGCAATACTGCAATGTAACCACAGTGCCACCACAGCTCTTGCAACTGTTCTTCATATATTTTTGGCTGCAGGCCATTAATCATCTTACATTCTCTTTGTATTTTTTCCAAAGTCTCAACATCTTTTTTGTAATGTGGTGACCAAAACTGGATGCAGTATTCCAGGTGTGGCCTTACTAAGGCTTTATAAAGTGGTACTAATACTTCACATGACTTTGATTCTAATGTCTCTGTTTATACAACCAAGGATTGTATTAGCTTTTTTGGTTGCTGCTGCACACTGCTGGCTAAATTTGTCACAATTGGCTGTTAAGCCTTCACTAATATTTATCAGCACAATTTCATAGAGGTGGGTAAAGTTCAACTCCAGGCTGAGAAAAAGAGATGAACATTCTGGATATAAATATTCTAAATTAAATTGAAGTTGGACACCCAAACTTACCAGTTCTAATTTCTTCTTGATCTGTACCATTTACATAATCTTGGCTTACAAGGGATGCAAAGCAGGCCTAGATAATTACAAAAACCATTTATTACAAAATCAGATAATGTTAAGAGCTTTATTTTGGCACACATAAAGCTATACTACAGTATATTTTTGCTGTCTTGAAAAATATACTTCTACAATATTTATTTCTAATTCTTTATTTAAAATGGCATACAAAATTTAGTAGGTTCCAAACAAAAGAATTCATTTGTCTGGATGGAATAAATAGGCTCCATTTTTCAGATGAAGCTGAAGATAAAATTAGAAGGTCTGAAAAATGAACTCTACATTGTCTTTGTTCAGTACAATTTGCAATGCAAACAATTTTCCTACAAGAGTTACAAGCTCACTAATTTTTAACAACCTATTTTCAAAGACAAATTCTTTTTTTTACAAAAATTCAAATTCTTACAAAATATGGACATTTCACATACTATCTTATAAAGCATTATTTTTACAAAGAGAAACGCAGGACTATAGGGAGTTTACTGTAGAGATGAAGTAGATAGCCAGATAGTCCTTTTATCTGGGTTTCCTTTTCTGTGTTTAAATGGTCGCCTGCTTGAAAAGAGGCGCCTGTTAATCCGATATTAACAAAATATTTTTTCTCATCAGAATAAGGAAACATCTATAACAAGCCAGTGGGGGTTGATAACGGCTCTGATCTCCCCTTGGCTTGTGGATTACTTTGGGTCCGACCATCACTTTCAGCCGAATGTACCTCGCTGGGCGGTTATGTGGATAAAAAGTTCCCCCTCCTGGGTACTACCCTGAACTCGTTATCTCAAGAAAGGGAGAACTATTAATTTATTTGCTAAATTGAATCATACTTATTTTCCAGAAACCTATTTTTGCAGCACAGAATAAATCATATTTTACGGGCAATACTTTTGCTTAAGAGGCTTTCCTTTCCCCACTTCAAGCGTCGGTCTTCCCCTATCTGTTAAAGAGAGGGCACTCGCACTGCAGAGCCTACCTCAAAAGAAGCCTCCAAATCATCCACAAGGGTACCGATCGGGTTTCGCGGACCCGTGGGGTTCGGCGGAAGGAGTCCCGCGGGTCCTTGACCTCCGGGGACCAGCGGAGGAGGTGGCGGAGGAGGTGGCGGGGGTGGCACCGGGCCCTGATTCCCAAACATCCCACTCAGTCCAGCAGCCATAATAACTGAGGGGAAGTTGGAGCGATTGCGCAGGCGCAAGAGAAAACGAAACCGCGCTGGTACATCACGACATCGCGAGACGAGGGCTCGGGTGGGGCCTCGAAGGCGGAAAAGGCATTTTCTTTGGGCCTACGTGAAAAAAATTGCAAGAATTATTAGTAATGATCAGGAGCAAGTTTTGGGGGCGTTGCCCCGTGCCCTTCAGCTGCGTTCACCCCAAGTACTTGGTCGTTACACATTAACGGTCTATATATGTGTTGGAGAGGCCTCCTCAGCCCACGGATTCCATGATTTTTATAAGAATCCCTCCCCACTTTTCCCGCTTATTTCTGCTAGGAGTTTGACTTCTACATACGGTGACCATATTTTATTGGAAAAAATAAAGGACAAATGTGAAAAGAGCAAATCTGCAAGAGATTCATAATCATAAAACAAATAACTAACAATAGAAAATCCAAGAGCAAAACCAAGAAAACTTTACAAAAACAGTATATCAAAATAACTAAAACAATTTGCAAAATTATTTTTAAAAGACCAATTTCCATATTTTACACCTCAATGAAAAAGATTTTTTACCATTTCTATTGATAAAAGTTAAAATAACCAAAATAAAGGACAAAAGTGAGCAAAAATTGCAGTTTTCTGAACTAAAGGACTGTTTTTATATTAAACCACTGTGCTTCCAAACTATCAAAAAGCACAGAAGACAACCTCTGCCTAAGGGCATCCTGTTTTTAGTCAGTTGAGAGAAGGGAAAGTGGTTAAAATGAGCCATTTGCTAAGAAAATAACCTTTATTGCTAAGCTGATGCAAACCATCCTCTGTCCTAAAAGCAGGGGTCGCCAACCTTTGGACCTCAGGGACCACCAAACTCATACTATAAAATCCCGAGGACCACTAATACATTTTTTTAAAAAAAGATAATATATTTAATATAACTATTTTATTTTTTTATATTAAATATAAATTTTATATTTTTATATTTGTGTGTGTGTGTGTGTGTGTGTGCATTTAATTATAACAAAAACGTAAATGCTTAATCATAACAAAAGAAAACATTCTGGGCTGGAAGCCGCCCCGCGCCTGCACCTTTCAGAGACAGAAGAATGGGCGGTGTGTATGTCTGAGCTGAGGGGCCTTGGGGCAACTGCTGCTGGGAGAAGCAGAGGCAGAAATGGGGCCCCTCAGCCGTCCCTCCAGCGGTTTCTTAGCAGGCAGCTGCCTGCAGAAGGACTGCCGCCTTTGGTGATTAATTGAGGGGAGGGGGAGAAAGTGGTGGCTCCTTTCAGATCCCAGGTGGAGGATTGAGAAAGCTCAGATCTGCATCTGAGGAAAAACTGTGAGGGGCTCCTCCAGCCTCACCTGGAGGCAAGCAAGGAAAGGTGTCCCTGGGGGCACTTTGCTCGCTTTAGTGCTGCTGTCAAACCCAGCCACAGCCAGTGATATTTGGGGGCAGGAGAGAGAGAAAGACAGCATCTCTCGCATTACCAGAGGAGGAAAGGAGGCGAAACAAAGCTCACTCTTTCACCGAGCCCTACAAAACACTGACCTATCCCGTTCTAGGAATTCTTCAAAACCACCAAACACTCCCACTTGTAGTTCTCACACCTCAGGCTCTTGAAGGGACTCTGGAGTCAGGTCCCTGAGATGCATGCGTCAACCAGCTCACACACACGGCGGTAGCAGCAGTAACACTCCCCTCCACCAGTGCCTGCTATCAGCTCTCCCCATTAATTCTCCAGCTTTGGATTCTCTCTCTCTCTCTTCTCTCCCACCTGTGCTTACCTGGAGGCAGGCAAGGAAGGGGACATGTGTGCAGTTCTCGGCTCCTCCAGCCCTCGCTGCCTCTCCCAACATTGAAGCCTCAGAGACGCAGGCAAAGCTGCCGCAGTGATAAGTGCCTAAGTTTATTTTATTTATTTATTATTCCAATTTATATACCGCCCCTCTCCCGAAGGACTCGGGGCGGTGTACATGCTCACCTCTCGGCCCTAGTGGCAATGGGTACTTGGCTGCAGTCATCAGGCAAAAGCACGAGCAGCAGCTGCTGCTTTTTTCCCAGGTCTTTAAGCCTGGCTTGCTTCTCCACTACTACCCTCCTCCTCCAGCACCTCCTTCTCTGGGTAGGGCGATTATGAACTAACCAAATATGCTAAGGCAACTTGGGTGCTACCGCTGCAGCAGCTTTGCCTCTGTCTCCAAGGTTTTGAGGTTGGGAGAGGCAGCAAAGGCTGGAGGAGCCAAGAACTGCACATGGCTCTGTGTCCCTTTCCTTGCCTGCCTCCAGGTGGGCGCAGGGGGGGAGGAGGAGAGAGAGAGAGAGAGAGAGAGAGGCAGGAGCAATCCAAAGCTGGAAAATTAATGGGGAGAGCTGACAGTGAGCTGGGGGAGGGGTCTGTTGTTGCCGCTGCCATGTGGGACCTAGTTGGCACATGCATCTCAGGGACCTGACTCCAGAGTCCCTGCCAGGAGGCATGAGAACTGCACAGTCCAGATTAATTGTTTTCTGTGGCCCACCAAAATTTTTCTGTGGCCCATCAGTTTGCGACCACTGCTAAAACACCCACATATGGGAAAGTACTCAAACCATGTGCTGACCAGCTCGCAGGTGTCTTTACAAATATTTTTAACCTTTCTCTTACACAAGCATTGTTCCATCTGATCTCAAAACTTCCATTATTATTCCAGTTCCCCAAAAGCCCTCTTCTGAAACTTTAAATGACTATAGACCAGTAGCTCTCACACCCATAATTATGCAGTGTTTTGAGAGACTGGTCTTAAAATATATACAGGATTGCCTCCCATCAAACCTTGACCCATACCAGTTTGCCTAT
>JANHFN010039513.1:0-12044 GCA_032468175.1 Toxicocalamus goodenoughensis
GTAAACCAACCGGCACACTGTATGTATATATATGGAAGATGGCTTGATGTTTTTATGTTTTGTTTGTCTATGTTCGTTTTAAAAACCAATAAAAATTTAAAAATAATTGAATCCCACCACTGGGGGGAGGGGGTGTACATGCACAGAATTGCAGACAGCCAGAATCAGCTTTTGAAGCAGCTAAAGAGACGATGAAGAGGATCCAGTTATTTTAATAACCTGTAAAGAGGTACATGGTTTGCATTCCTGCAAAGTCACTTATTTGACTGCTTTGTACAGCTCTAGTACCATTAGATCTTTTTCTTAGAATTGTGACCAGATGGTTAAAAGGAACAGCCCAGACAGGGGAGGGGGGAAATAAGCAATGTAAGGCAAATTGCAAAAAAGAGACAGAGATGAAAATTGAAGTGGAATTGCTTTCTACCCAAAACAGAACTTTATTAAAGCAGATTTTCCAAAGCCAACGTCTACTGTGTTATCAGACACTAAATGTCCAAGACTGTTAAGCAACAGTTTAAAAAAAACCTATTATGTTTTTTGAGACAGGCATGAGACAAGCTGAGAAAGTCTGATATTGTTTTCAGCAGAATCAGGATCTTCTGGAGCCACGTTTCGGGTGCAACACATTTCAAAGAAACTGCAGCGAAATAAAACAAATACCTGGGTGGTGGCGGCATCACTGGAATGAAGCACAAAATGAACTTCTTTAAGGGACTTTGGATTTTCAGCTTGACTGAACTTGAAAACTTCATCAAAAAAGAGTTTGGCCACATATTGCTTGGGATATCCGAGATTTCCAGTTCCAATAGCTGGGAAGGTGATGGAACTCAGAGAGAGCTGTTCAGTGACTTTCAGACATTCCTCAATTATGTTCCCTAAGTCCTGTGGGATCACAGAACAAAATTCTCTTAGAATATTTTTTTAAACGATTAGTCTACAATGAACTATGCCATGGCGTTAATTCAACTAATGGTATGAATAAAAACAAATTGGAACATGAATATAGCTGCGTTAATCGGGTAAAAGGATGTGTCTATCAGTTAACTTGCCAGCACATTGTGCTATCATGCTGGACTATCCCAAGCCAATAGACAATACAGACACCCAAAGCCAAGGGGATGAAAATAGGTACAGGTTGTTCTCAACTTATGATCACAACTTGCTAATTGAGAAATTGATTAAGTGTGTTTTGCCCCATTTTACGATTTTTCGTGCCGCAGATGTTAAATGAATTATGCAGTTGTTAAATAAGTAACATGGTTGTTAAGTGAATCTGGCTTCCCCATTGTCTTTGCTTGTCAGAAGGTCGCAAATGGAAATCCCATGATTCCAGGACACTGAAACCGTCATAAATGTGAGACAGTTGCCAAGCACCCAAATGTAAACCACGTGACCATGGGGATGCTGCAATGGTCAAAAGGGTGGAAAATGGTTGTAAGTCCCCTTTTTCAGTGCTCTTGCAACTTTGAACTGTCACTGAACAAACTGTTGTAAGTCGAGGACTACCTAGATCTAGGAAAAGTTCTCTACAATTTTTCTTAGTCACGACATCTATTTTCTTTTTCGTGTCACTTAGGTTAAAAGGGAAGCCACTGATTCCTAGTAAATAATGAAACCTGAGTAGTGAAAGGTAGGATATAACCAACGATGAGTAAAGGACATTCAACCTTTGCTTAAAAGCCTACTCACTTGTAAAGCTCATCCACTGTTGTTTACAGGAAGTCCTTGCTTACCGAATGTCTTGTTTAGCGACTGTTTCAAAATATGGCAGTGTGGAACAAAGTAACCTTGTGACCATTCCTCAATCTTACAACAGTTGCTGTGTCCCCATAGTTACATGACAGATTCGGGGGTTTCACAATGGATGGGCATTTATAGTATTATATACTGCTTCATAGTGATTTACAGCCTTCCTGGCTCTGCGAACTAGTGAGAAGGGGGAGGAGATGGTGCCATGCAAGCAGCAGGTGTGCATGCTCCTGTGTGCAGCTCCATTTGCACAAGCAGTGGGTATGCACACACTCCGCTCACACAAATGGAGCTTTGTGAGTGAACGCAAGTACCCGCCACAGGTGCAAATGGAGCTGCATTCACCTGTTGCTTTATGTGGCCCAGTTCCAAACAGGCCACAGCCCAGGGTTTGGGGACTACCTGCACACAAATACATTCTCACTGCAGTAGCACCACTGAACAGTTCTGCAAAAATGCATCAAAGGCTATCAAAATTTCTAGGGAAGATCAGTGATAAGTGCACCTAGTTATGTATCCAAGGTATCAAAAAGACCCTTTACCTTGCTTTCTGATTTCTTTCTTTTATTCCAAGCAGGTAAAACAGCATGAAGAATGTGAAGGCAGCTCAGATCATAACCACTAGTTTTCAGCACACAGCCTTCCTTGATGTCTTTCCCTTGACCTTCTTGGGTCAACTCCACTTGGAGTTCTCCTCCTGCTTTAGCCAGAAGAGCCTTGGAAAGTGGTCCTTTGTCCAGCTGCAAATCTCTGGCGACACTATTGACAATCACATCAGTCTAAAAATGACACGTTGGAATAGGTGATTAAAACTGAAGGGATTCAAACCTGCACTAACCTGACAAAATACAGGCACACTCCAATATTATGCATAACTAAAAATATCTAATCATAACTGTGATATTGAACAGGCATCTCTGAACCTTTTATCAATCAACAGGGAGATTATCTTCCAATGATATGAATTGTCATCCACCTACCTCCCTACCTACCTATATTTGCTGTAAAATATACAGCCATTCCCATTTTTTACTCCCACCAGATTCAAATATATGGTCCTATATACCATTTTTCTAGCAGCTTACATCCGAAGATCTTTTTCATTAATAGGTGGAGATTGTTGGAATTAAAAGAACAAGAGTGACAAGTTGTGTTGTGCAGCATTAGCCCTCAAAAAGGATACAAAGAATGATACCTCAAGGGCATGTAGAAGATCTTAAATTTTAATTGTCTCTTTGAATTAATATGTACTACTATATCATCCTGAATCCGTTTTGTACACAAGTGTTTGCACTGCAGTTTGTCAAGGTTCTTCTCCATCTTCCTTCCTGCTTTCTCATATTTCTGGAACATTATTGCCTGCTTAACTATAAGCTCACTATTAATCCTGGCTTGTTCCGTTAAAAAAACCCCATGTGTATGTACTTTAATTAAAGGTGGCCACATTAATCACACATATCTCAATTCTATATTAAAATAACTATAGTCTACTTACCGCTGCCTCTTCAATCCCTTTCTTCAGAAGCACTATTTTTAAGCCTTCAGCGGTCATCAACATTTCCGGTTCTGGTTGGATTTTTGCAACAGAATGCTTAGCTTCGGGAAATGGGTAGGTTGTAGAAAGTGAGGGCCCAAACACTTCATTCAGGGTTTCAGAGAAAGCTTGAACAGTATCATCTCTGATATCCATAAGGTAAATCTGTTTTAGGCAACTGTTCTCAGAAAAATCGTCTAAGCTTTCTTTGATGGCTGTTACAATGGAATGGGTACACTCTTTTAATGGAAATCCAAAAATTCCAGAACTTATGGCAGGGATAGCTATGGAGCGATGCTGGCAGCGGTCTGCAAGCTTTAAACTTTCCCTCACAGATTGTTTTAACTGCTTTATGCATTTTTCTTTTTCGGCACTCTGCCACCTTGGCCCAACAGCATGAATCACCTGTTTACATGGTAGCTTCCAAGCATTTGTGATTATTGCACAACCAGGCTTCAAAGGGCCATGTTGCCTCACTTGGTCCTTACACTCTTTTTGGAGCTCTGGACCTGCTGCTTCCAGCAGCCTACTTGCGAGACCACCAATGTGCATTAATTCTGCATTTGATGCGTTGACTACAACATCAGCTGAACACTGGGTCAGGTCAGCTTTCTGAAGAACTACCAGAATGCCATTTCCTAGCTTCACTTTATAGCATGACTGCTGTTCCTCTCCATAGCTGTTC
Source organism: Toxicocalamus goodenoughensis (assembly GCA_032468175.1). Classification (NCBI taxonomy): domain Eukaryota; kingdom Metazoa; phylum Chordata; class Lepidosauria; order Squamata; family Elapidae; genus Toxicocalamus; species Toxicocalamus goodenoughensis. Next base: position 3,969 of record JANHFN010039513.1, read on the forward strand.
CCTTTTGCTCCAGTTTCTTCCACCTCTTCTGTGCCTTCCTGAATCCTGATCAAACAGTTAAACCTCTGTCTAGCACCATTAATGTACAACTCTTCTTGTTCTTTGAAGAATGACTTTGCCCCTGGTTTATCAATGGCTATGCTCATAGCATGGAGAGAAGAAAGAATGTTATGAAAAAGTTCGACTCCCTTCAGAACTGCAACTCTGGGTCCTTCAACGGAAATCACTTTGCGACTTCTCAATATACCAAAATGTATTTTTACACCTTGTCCATTTAACTTCTTCCACTTTGGGCTCTTTTCCTGTTGTATATACATTACAACAGCAGCAGACTTAGTTTTGATATTTCTCTGAACGTATGTATGGTTGTCAACAAAATCAGAGAGTTTCTGATGGGCGGTGGCCACTTCTTTGAAATAACCTGCAATGACTATTTTACCTTCCTGTTCTTCAATTAAGATGGTTTCATCCAAACAATTGTATGTCTTGTACAACTGCTCCGTTAGTTTCCGCCATTCATTCTTTTTTGTAACCGTGCAGTCCTCCAGTTCAATACTTTGGAAAGTCAGATCTTTCTTGAGTTCCTCCTCAGCTCTGTGAAGGTCCTGAAGAATTCCTCCAAACAGTAGTACAGACTTATCACTGAGTTCATAGTAGGCATTTATCATTTTGGTCCAGAATAGGAGCCGAGACAGAGACTCATTATCAACATGTTGAAGAAAAACAAAAATATTAGAATGTATATCAACAGGCTTCTGAACCATGCTGGACATTCTTTCAAGGATGTCACTTTTTAGTTTAAAAACTTCAGCAGGTAGGCCATGCAGAGTTATAAGTTCTTTGGAAGCGTCGTAAGTAATCTTTAGCTCTGGATATGCTAAGCAAATATTCTCTTGTAATCCACATTTGCATAAAATGGCATATTTGCAAGCAGTAATCGATACGGTTTCCTCTATTGTCAATCTCTCTCTTTCCATCTTTCTAACAACATTTTCTATGAGCATATTCATTTCCTCCTCTGCTTCCTTTACACTGCCCGCTGCCCCCACCAAAATCACTTCTCTCTTTGAAGCATCTGTTACAATTAATATGTCATCTTTTACTAGACTGTTTCTTATGGCTTCCCACAATTCAGAATTTACTTCACGCCTGACAACTTTCTGCCATGACAGGATCTGTGTAAGAACAGTTAAGGCGTTTTCTTTCCAGATCTTAACCAAGGATCGTTTTCTCTTTGACATGTCAAGGGAAGGATGTACCATGATTTCCGGATTTCCGCAGACTTCAGAAGGCCATTTGATCTCACAATAATGGCCCGCCATTTTGAGTGTTATTTCCTGAAGTAAACAATGGTTCTGCTGTAGAAATCTCCAGTGGTAGGGGTCAATAGACACAGAGAATGGATCTGGCACCTTAATTTGTAGTCTTTCTTTCCCATACATGGCAGCTCCCAAAGATTTGTAGTATGGATAAACAGAAACAGGGCCATTCATAAGAGAATGCTTTCGCTGCAAGATGGTAGCTACAACTTTAAAAAAATAACAAGGAGATGAAAATACAATTAGAAAAAAAGCTTCACCGAACCTATCCTGCAACTTTTACTTAAAATACATTTGAATTTATTGTAGGGCACACTGAACAATTGTAACAGTAAGCTTTCTACAGTTCTAAACCCTCCATCCTCTTTCAGAAAGAGGACATTGGTATGGATTTGGGGAAAAAGAGTTAAAAGTATCATTGTTTGTCCCCACACAGGTAAATTATTGACTAGATGGCAACTGCCCCAAAGCCCTGCGGAAAACTGGAATTAGGAAGTTAAAGTTGGCAAGGAAAACAGGAGCATCACAGGTGTTGATTTCCTTCCCATGTTTCTTTGCCCAGATGGGGAACCTCATCCTGTCTGTTTTCGTATCTTACAGCTAGCTTGCTTGCCTTGCCAGTTTACAAGTTAATGGCTGCCACTTAGATCTAAGCTCCCTGCTGTCCTGTTTCTGAAGTACTGACCTTGCTGTAGAGTTAATAAAATAAACATGATTTATTCCTTGTTTGGAGTGTCAGGTGTATACCAGATACTCCAAAAATCACTTGGGCCTGATAAGCCTAATTAGAAAAGAAACCTGAATCCATGAATTTGTTCTGCCCTATTCAGATTCCAACTCTTGGAGACACATTCCCATTGAAGAAGGAGGTGGTGGCAATTTGCACTCAATTATAGGTAGTCCTCAACTTACAATAATTCATTGAGTGACGTTCGAAGTTGCAACAGCACTGACAAGTGATGTATGACCATTTTTCACACTTACGACCATTGCAGCATCCCCATGGCCAGTAATCAAAATTCAGATGCCTGGCAACCGGCTCATATTTATGATGGTTGCAATGTCCCAGGGCTACGTGATCACCTTTTGTGACCTTCTGACAAGCAATCATTGGAAAAGGCAGATTCATTTAACAACTGTAGTGATTCACTTAACAACTGTGGCAAGGAAAATTGTAAAATGGCGCAAAACTCACTTAGCAACTGACTTGCCTCACAACAAAAATTTTGGCCTCAATTGTGGCCATTAAGTCAAGGACTACCTTGTAGCCCAGAACTCAGCTAGAGATGGAGGGTACAGATCAGGAATGGATCAGCAGGCTTCTATATATTGGTAGTCTTTCAGATAAAGTGATTATGAATCAAGATGTGGGTTTTGTAAAGGAAAAAGAATTGGGAAATTTTCCCATCTAAATCAGTACGATTCCAAATATGACACTGTGTCTCTCTGTTATTTCCTTGCTGCTGCTTTCCTCTTCTCTTATCCAATTACTGGAACTAGTCAAGGACAGCCAGTATCTCCCTTTCTATTTTCACAACAACTCCCTGTAAAACAACCACCATAAAACTTTACAGCTGTCAAACATCCCTGAATTGGAAAGTACTGACCTTGGAAAAATGTGTGGCCCAGAAATCACTGATTAAGAAGAACCAAAAACAAAATCCACCTGTGCTCGATTCAACAAAAGGCCTACCTAGTCTATTTTTCTATTGCCACAAGGATCCATAAACAAAAGATAACATTATGTCTTCTTCCCAGTTGTCAGCCAGCATATGTCTTGAAAGAGACCAACTGTTTCTGAAACAGGAAGCGATACATTCACAGAGGAATACAATCATGATCAAGTGAGATACTAATACCACTCTATAAAGCCTTAGTAAGTACTGCATCCAGTTTTGGTCACCACACTATAAAAAAGACATTGAGACTCTAGAAAAAGTAGAGAGAAGAGCAACCAGGATGATTAGGGGACTGGAGACTAAAACATATGAAGAACGGTGACAGGAACTGAGCATGACTAGTCTAATGAAAAGAAGGACCAGGAGAGACATGATAGCAGTGTTCCAATATTTCAGGGGCTGCCACAGAAAGGAAGGAGTCAAGCTATTTTCTAAAGCACCCAAAGGCCAGACAAGGAATAATGGATGGAAACTGAACAAGGAGAGATTTAACTTGGAAATAAGGAGAAAACTTTTGACAGTGAATCAACCAACGGAACAGCTTGCCCTCGGAAGTTGTGGGAGCATCATTACTTGAGACTTTTAAGAAGAGATTGGACTGCCATTTGTCAGAAATAGTGTAGGGTCTCTCTCTTGGGCAGGGGTTTGGACTAGATGATCTACAAGGTCCCTTCCAACTCTGATTATCTGTTAGACTGTTAAATGTGCCCAATAGCTGCATTCATCTGGTATTTGCACTGACCAAACTAAACTATATTTAGTGAGTTTACAGCACCACGCATTACCTTTGCTCTCCTGAAATGTAATTATGGCAGAATTGTCTTCAGGAATGTAACTGATATCCAGCACCAGGCCACCACCGTGCTTCTTGCTTTCAAAATAGATAACAATATAGTCTTTAGGAATTTCAGGGGAAATATTTTCAACCAAGATGCTTTTAGGTATTTCCAAAGTTCGAGCTGAAATCTTTTGTTGCTGAACCCTATGGTACTGGTTGAATGCTCTGATAAATTGGTTTGTTTCTGCAAACAAAATTGAAACATAAACAAATTAGATAATATCACTGATTACTTAACCCCTGTTCATTCTATTTCTTCATGTAAAAGTTGCTATTCTAATCAGGCAAGTATGCTCAACTGCAGTTTATAGAAAGTCCTCGACTTAGGACTGATTAGTTAATGACAGTTGAAAGCTACAACTGTCTCACACTCCCCCGCAATCAGAGTTACAATCACATGACCATGGTTAGAAATCAGAATTTCCTGGATTCTTGGCCCTTAACCACTACATTAAAATACTAAGTACATAAAGTATAACACACATTTTTCAACACGGAAAAGGATTTTCAACACCTCTGCACTTGTTTTCCCTCAAAAAGCAGAGAACCTCTGCTTTTTGGTTGAGTCTTGATGCTGAGATATGACTAGACTTTCAAAACTGCAAAAAGAGTCTTAATGGTCCTAAGTGACTTCTAGCCTGGGGAAGGTCTACCGTGGTCTTCTAATATAAAAGTGTAATTCTACACTGTATCTTTAGATTCCCCATCGAAGAGTTCTCTCTTCATTCACTTTTCCTGTAAGAAAATGGAACTCTATGAGTCATAAACTAAGGGCAGTATTTTGTTATTTCCTTTTTAAGGATTATGGCTTAATCTATTGTTTTATTACATTTTATTGTTAAGCATTCAATGCACATTTAATCAATTATATTTGTAACTGCAATGTCAGTGTTCCAACTAACAACCTCCAAACTAATAAACTGCGAGACAAGCATTTCCTCAAAGTTCCATTTTATTAGAGTCATCATATTGGCACATCTGGGAAAACCCGAATCTGAGAGTTCTGGGTTTTCCCTTCCCAAAAGAAAATTAAAAAATCCCTCCCCTGCACCCAGCAGTCCATCACATGTCCTATCAAACATCGGCCCAACTGAAGACCTTCCTCCAAACAACCCCCTCCAGGTGCAGGGTAACATGGCCTTGACTTTTTGTGAAAGAATGTTGTTGAGTCTAATATTCTACCTCTCTAAGAAAGCCCCCCTCCCAAATTCCCAGGCACTAAATTTGGCAGCTTCGAAACTTCCAAGTAAAATATGGCTTCCAAGGCTGACATGCAATCTGTTTTTCTTTTCAGTTTGGTTCACACGCACCTTTGCTTACAAACATGTACAAATATTTCCTTAAATTAGTGAAGCCCAAGAAACCACCTTGGCTCAGATTCAGTCCAATAATCCATTTATCTCATTGTTTCATGCACTTATTAGTTACATCACTTCACAATTTCTCTCATAAACCTAACTTGAATGCTAACTATTGAACTTCAGAATTCCACACATGATAAAGTCCCACAAAGGCTACCAGATGGCGGCTGAAAAAATCCAGACAGTCACTAGTTATCTGAATCTTTCTATTGTATTCTATCCTCTGGGACCTGCTGGACTTTTGCCAACCAGATATGGCAGCCCTGTGTAACCACCAACCACAACCAGAACTAGAGTAAACAGAGCCACTTCCAAAATCATATACAGTAAGCACAATGGTTTAGATAACATTCATATATCTTCCAATGAATGCTCCAATCCCCCTCAGAGAATCAAATCTTTTGGTGAGTGTAAACTATTTTGCATAAACTTTTTGGGAGTAAACAATGTCTGATTAACAGTGTAGCCAATCTTGGCCTGAGGCTTCTAACTTTTTACATTTGTGAATAAAGCATGAATGCTTATTCCTGATGTTTTATTAGAGAAGTATTGTAGAAAACCAGAGAGTGCCATCATTTAATAATGCAGAGGAAACTCTCACAGGACTGCCTGGAATTCAACCACTGCCTGCTTGTTTCTTCACTCTACCAATTCTAAGGAATATAAACTTAAACATCCATGCCATCTGTACAGTCCAATGTGAATGCCTAGTTTCCTTCTGTGTTATCTTTTAAAACTTTTATCTAAAAACTTTTAGTTTTAACTTCTTTAACTTTTACCTGTGTAAGAACTGATGATTTTAATGATTAAATCAGTCATGTCTTCCTAAAGCCCCAAAGCTCCTTCTTTTTTCCTACATCTTGCTTAATGAAAAGTTCTAAAGTTCTATATGGCTATAAACAAGGTATGCAAGGCATGTTTATTAATTTCTTATTCCTGATGCTTTCTTACCAATGGGCTTGATAAAAGTGATGACAGCAGCATTGCACTCAGGCACCATTTCCACATCAAAATCCTTGTCTTCTTCTGAGAGGCCGCTCACAGTCTCTACCAACAGAACGAGCATGCACTCAATTGTAGTCTCCGGCACATTCTCAAGAACCACTAGAGAAGATGATGGATCTTGACTCAGTTCCTGCTGGTATTTTTTGACATGAAGTGCAATTTTACTGATTTGGTGGTTATCTCTTTGCAAAACCTCTTGCGCATCTAGTTGAAGAGAAAGATAATTTTAAAAATCTAACATTCCACAAACTATAGAAAAACATCTAACCAAAGTCTTCCACTCCCCCATAACATTTCTCTCTCTCTCTCTCTCTCTCTCTCTCTCTCTCTCTCTCTCTCTCTCTCTCTGTGTGTGTGTGTGTGTGTGTAGGCAAAAGAAAGCTCAGGTTGGAAACATGCAGAAGAGGTCTTCATCCTGTAGTGGATAGACAATGGCTAAAATGATGAGTGAGTGAGTGAGTGAAAGTGAAAGAGGGAGAGAGAGGGGAGGGAGGAGAATTGTCTTCATTGTTCATTTGGGTTCACTTTGGTGATCAGATTTTAGGGAAGGTACGTACATTAAGACGACAGTACACTAAAGGAAGGTGTGAGGACAAAAATGTAGAAGCCCCTGCTATAGACAGCAATGTTTGCAGAATGCCAAACTGTAAATGGCCTCCACCTTGGAAGATGATCAAATCTTGTGGGAACTCAACATCTTCTTATGAACTTGCATATAATAGGGGAAGTGAGATTTTGACTATTTTTTAAGAACCCACACTTTGTTCCAAGATCAGAAAATGCACCTCCCCAAATACTTGTGACATGATCTTCAGAGCAAGAGCAAGAAAAGTAGAAATAGCCCATCTTTTCAAAATGCAGTATCTCACAGATAAAAGCTGTTATAGAAACTACCTGCTTCATTTTCAAGGGTGACAATGAATTGTTGTCCATCTTTAATGCAGGACTTCACGGGTCCTCCGCCAGAATGTTTCTTATTCTCAAAGTATAGCTCCAAGAAGTCAATCTGAATTTCCCTGCCTGCATCTGCTGTTACTACAATGCTGAATCCCTCCTGGATGGCCATTTTTCCTGCCTCCTTTTCTGCGTAATCTGAAACATCATATGAACTGTTGTTTACACCTACGCTATGTAAAACGTACACAAATACATTGTTTGATTTAGAAAGATCTTTCAGCAATGGTCACTTGGAGAAAAAGTTGCCCTGTTGGTGATGATTGGAGATCTGGCATTTGTTAAAACCAGTGACTTAATACCATAGATGTCTTTCATTTAAGGGATAATGACCATTAAGAAATACACTATAGCAGTGGTTAACCTTTTTGGCACTGAGTGCTGAAACACGCGCCTGGTCTTCCGGTTTCTAATGCACATGTGTGTATGAAGATCAGCTGGTCGGCATGCATGTATGTGCGAAGACCAGCTGGCCAGCACAACGCCGGAATCCGGAAGAGCAACAGGCAACGGCTGGCATGCCTGGATAGATGGTTCTCGCATGCCACTTCCGACACACGTGGCATAGGTTTGCCATCACGGCACTATACCAAACCAACATTTCATTAGCAAGTGAAACCACAATTCAGTAATATCACTTACCAAGTTGATGGATTTCTTTAAGTACGACAGGCGTCTAAAAGTAAGGCAACAAATAAAACCATTAGAAAGATGGCATATCAATTTCCTGATAACGGTAGTAAGTGGCCCAAGTACATACTTATAAAGGCTTGGCAATCATATTGCTACACTGAGACATAATGCAGCTTGTATGATTTTAATTCAGAAAGGGATGGGGGCCCAAATATTCTTGTAAGCCAATATAAGGCTTAGTGTTATTATTATTAAATTTTTATCTCTCCCCCCCCCCCGTGTATGTA
>JANHFN010040012.1:0-12018 GCA_032468175.1 Toxicocalamus goodenoughensis
TGTTGCAGCATCCCCACAGTCATGAGAGGCCAGGCGAGGAGATGCATGCCTTGATGTGAGTGATGTTGAGTTGGCCATGCCCAGCCAGTCACATGACCACCAAACCATGCCCACCAACTAAGCCACACCCACAGAACCGGTTGTTAAAAAAGTTGAATCCCCACCCCTGCACTAGACCATGAAAGAAGTCAATTGAAAAATGAAGTGAAGGCAAATAAGAAGAACAGGTACCTGCCTCTTATCATTAGCACCTGCCCTGCAGTGTCCTTGTACAATTACTGAGTGTATATGATTGCATTCATATCTACAGGCTTCCCTTGCATGCAAATTCACTATTACGCAATTGATAATTTTTGGCAAAAACAAATTGGTTAAATTTTTAAAAACCTCTTTATTATTCTATGTGGATGTTTCTTGATTTATGTATTTTTGGAAACATACCCATGCCAGCATGCAAAAGCAGTGCATTTAGCAAAGGGACTCTGAAATATTTCTTCCTTAAAATACATCACCCCAAATAGTAGTGATTATATTTGCTTTGACTAATTTGTAGGTTGGAGATTGTGGATGAAAAAAATTGTTATATTGTTATTTTCACTTCCAAGTTCAGATGAAGAGCTACTGGGGTCAGACTTACTCTCTATTCAACAGACCTGAATAGGAATAATTTTCACAGTTTCATTTTATTTGCTTTAAGCCAGTGTGATGTAGTCAGATTATAATTTGGAAGTATAGGTTAAATTCATATCAGTCATGGAAATTCAATGAGTTATTTTGGGCCAGGTACTATCATGTCATACAACCAACTTCACAGGGTTTCTCTGGAGAAAAAATAGAAGAGAGAGATATAGAGATGATAGATAGATAGGGTTTGGGGAAATAGATTATAGCAAAACTTTGCTCTTTTTGTCTGGCAAAAAGAATAAAAACTGAGTAAGTCATCATTTTGTTATTGAATATACATTTTTGCACATGTATTTTGAGTATAAAGAAATTAAGAATAGAGAATGTTTATTATACATACACCTCCCGGGATAAATGGACACTTCCCTTTGCTTTGTTTTTCTTCTGTTAATGTTTCAGAAATCAGCTGTCCGAAGAAAATGCGCTGCCTGCAAAATTGTGGTCCACAACGCCTGCATGGAGCAACTGGAAAAGGTAAGATGATGCCACCTGCTGGCCTATATGTGGCAAAGAACACACTTCAACAAAAGCATTTGTTTAGAAATTGAAACAACATCTAAAGTGAGATTTAAGCTAAAGTGCAACCATTCTATATGCCCAGTTTCCACTCCCTCGTTTACAACAGTCACCATGGCTGTAACCTGTATTCACAAAGAATCTAGTAGCACCTTTTCTGACTCACACATTTTATTAAAAGCCATAAACTCACTTCTGACAGATGCAAAAATGGAGTGTGTGGGGGGGGGAGGGAAGAGAAAGAGCGGAGAAGATGGTAGCTTATGCGGATGCAGGCTATATGTGAGACAAATTACAAGAGCCTTATCAATTAGTAATTATATTGTGTTAAAAATCCAAATTTATATCCGTCCATGCATCTGATGAAGTGGGCAGTAGCTCATAAAACCTTATGCTTTTTAAAAAATAAAATGTGCCAGTTGAAAAAGGTGCTACCAGACCCCTCCTAATTTTTTACACAATATAATTGTGTAAAACCTTTCCAGCTTTGAGGAACACCGGTGGAAGGGAGAAGGAATGGTTCATCAGAATGGCTGGCAATTGCACATGTACTCATACAGCTCCATTTGCGTGAGTGGTGGATATGCATGCACATGCTTTCTCACTGCTCGGAAAAGTGAGGATGCACGCAGATGTGTGTGATCTGCTGCTTCCACATCCCAGTTCTGAATAGCTCATGGCCCAGTAGTTATGTGCGGCCCAGAGGTTGAGGACCATGCAATAGAGTAATACAGCTCTCACCCTATTCATTTTTATTGAATTCTTCTGTTTTTTGCCAGCTCTCCAAGGTAGTCCAGTCAAGGTCCAGTCCCAACTCTAACTTTATTGTAAGGTCAATTAACAGAATTTTGTAAGTTTGAGAGTACATTTCTCCTCCCTCATCTTTGCAATCCAAGAAACTAAGGAAGGGTACTGTTCTGCCCTTTATAATTACTAGCTGAATGTATAAAGGCAGACAGATTTCAACTCCACAAAGGCATCCATACAAAGTCTCTTTATTGGTTCATCAGGCATCCTCATATATAACTCACAGTTACATTGAGATTCATCTCAATGTCCAATTCTTTGCATAGCTGACTTCATGGTGTAAAAAGGATAGTGATCTTTCATCCCATAGTAGTGGAGCAAAGAGGAGAGATGTCAGCACGATGCTGGAGTCTGAGCAAGAGTGAAGGAACCTCCCCCAACCCACCAAGGGTCTATTCAGTGACCACATGACATGGACTATATTTCCCAGGATGCCTTCCCTTAAAGGGATAGCTCCCAATTCCTAACTATCTATCCCCATTCCTTATTAGCTATATACTGGCTGGACAGCACAGGTACCTTCTGAGATGTTTGCCATTATCCCATTCCTTCTGGGGGCTCAGCTGTCTCCTATCTGATTGTTGCCTAGCCTCTGACCCATTTTCTTCTTGTTTCCCAAGGCCAGTCACACATACCATGACCATTTTTCTTTTGGCTGCTGTAAACGATGATGTTCCCCTGCACCTCTTATTTGATCAGGGTATAGAGAGTAATGGGCAAAGTGTCAATACCCCTCACATACAAAAGCTAACTGGATGTGAAGTTAATTAGCCTTTAATTTAATATTAGTAAAGTTAATTAACTTATAATATAAGTTGTGTTGCAGGGCAGACCATATAGAGCAGACAGTTTGATCATTCCTACTTTCTTAGTTTTGGTCCATTCTGCCTAATGGTAGAGACAAGCCCAGTTTGAGCAATGGTTTTCATCTAACAGATAGAAGGGATTATGAGTTAACACAATATATATGATGTTTTGTTCCATAAAGCAAATGCTAGATTTCTTTACTGTGGTTATTCTGTAGTCACTGGCAAATATGACAAGGATGTTCTGATATATCTTCTGGAAGCAATCAACTATAGGAGACCCCAAGGTGCCTTTTCAGGAGGCAATTGGACTTTCATGGTTTTAATTTTGAAGACATTTCACTTCTCACCGAAGAAGCTTCTTCAGCTCTGACAGTATAGTGGGAATGGAAGGATTTATATTCCTTGCGTACAGCTGGTAACCTGCATCCTTTTAGAGAAGGGGTGCCAAACTCAAGGCCCGCTGGATCTGGCTCATGAGGTGCTTAAAACCAGCTGACAGGGTTGGCCTAGAAACATCAAATGACCAGCCCATATTGCCTCTGTTGGCCAAAACCGGGCTATTTTTGACCTGTTTTCAGCAGAGTACTACAGGAGGCCATAGAAAGCAAAAATGAGATGTGGGAAAGCCACATGTGCCCCCCTTCACCCTGTTTTGGCCAGTAAAGTACTGCAGGAAGCCGTTCAGGCCAAAAACAGGGCAGAGGGAGTCATACCCCGTTTTGGCCAGCAGGAGGCTGCAGGAGGTGTCCATCCCATCTCCCGCACTGCCTCCCCTGGCCCATGGAAGAGAATCACAGTGCTGATCCAGGCCTTGAAGAAATCCAGTTTGACACCCCTAATTTAGAGGGTCGTTTTATAGGCTTGTTAAAAGGATGCAGATTGCCAGCTGTCTGCAAGGAATATAGATCCTTCCATTCCCCACTATCCTGTCAGAGTTGGAGAAGATTCTTGGATGAGAAGCAAAACGTCTTCAAAAGAAAAATAAGAAAGTCCAATTGCCTCCCGAAAAAAGCACCTCTGGGACAAGCATGACCTGGATGACTGAGAATCTCTACAAACCTTCAACTGTAGAAGAGTAACCAAATTCTATTTACTGCAAGGAGAACAATGTCCTGTGATATTTTAACGAATAACTTTGTTTTGGTTACTTTTTTTTTCTAGTGAGGAACCGGTTGGGTATAGCATCACAAACTAGCCTTTTCCTGATGAAATCTCATGCCAGAAATCAGGGCCTTTTATCATGCTGCAGAGTCTGATTTTTAATTGATTTGAAAGAAAATACAAGTTTATATTACATATAAATGTTGTATAAGCTTTGTGGATCAGGCAAGACTAAAGGCAATGTTTTTTTTTAATTTACAAAAAAGAAGCAATCGTCTTCTTTTTTGTAAATAAAATGATGGTAATTGTACACATCACCAAGGAGCCATGTTTGATTCTATTTTGTTTTGATTACCAAGAACAAATAGACTTGTGGCACACAAAAGAGCAATGAATACCTTGTGTCATAGGCTTTTATTTTCAATTGCTGATTTGTCAGTTGCCTGAAGGGATGTCTTAATTGTGCACGCTAGTCTACGTTGCAGATGTGTGTTTGTGTCATCAGAATGCATATTTTTAAAAATATGCTAGACAGTAAATACTCAGCTTCATTCAGTTGCCCAGACTCTACCCTGCAAGGGATTATGGGATCATTAAAAGAGGATAATGATTGTCAGGATTTTATAGGAATAGCAATGTTCGTTGCAAAGTATTTTACATTACACAGGTTGCTATTGATCCATTTATATTTCGCACAGGCCATTTTACAAGCTGTGGACCTTCCAATCTAATATCAATGGATTGTGAGTAAAAGCCAATCCATTAAAAATACAGTGAAATGGTTAAAATAGAGTAGCTAACAAGAGACAAAACTAAATAAAAAAATATTCAGTTAAAAGAGAATGTACTAAAGAAAGGTAAGTCCTTCATCAGACACTGAAGTCAATGAGAATCGTTGGTAAACAAGACTTTCTGTAGAAAGCATTATCCTGGTATAGAAGAGAATATCGTATAGGACCTCATTTTCTTCCCTTCAATTATTATTTTTTATCTCACATGAAACCCTATAGCCTCTTCATTGCAGTTTTTCTTGATCTCTATTGTTCAAAGCTAGTGGCATAATTTCTTAACATTTTGAACTATTTTGTATGTTTCACCCAATGTCATTCTAAGCTTTGCAAACTATATTAAATGTACCTCTGACTCACCCAAAAAATTGTCCATTCCTGTTATTATCTCATGGAATAGTGTAGATGTACCAGTGGGTGGTAACGCTTTATGTTTTTTACTCATCACAAATAAACTACCATGAGATTTGCTAAATGATACATATAGATTATGGGGTCTTTGGTATTCTTTGAGCTTGGTGGTTTTCTTGCAGATGCTTCATTACTGCTACTAATGAAACATCTACAAGAGAACCACCAAGCTCAGAGACCATTAAGGACCTCCCAGTTCAACCTTGAGCTACAAATATTATCTTCTATTGATTGACTCAAAATCATTCAGGGGAGTATTTGAAGTTTTGTCCTCCTTGTTGTATACTTTTACCTTAACTATTACAGCATATAATATTTTCTAAGGAAAATTGTCATGTTGCATTTGAAAAAGGTTTGAAATTTTTGGGGGAGATGTCTATGATCCTCTTCAAATAAGCTGAGGTTCTCTAGATGCTATAGAGCACTGCACACCAGACACAAGAATGGTTTTTTCCCAAATGCCATCACTCTGCTAAACAAATAATTCTCTCAACACTGTCCAACTATTTACTAACTCTGCATTGCTATTAATCTTCTCATTATTCCTATCACCCATCTCCTCCCACTTGTGATTGTATGACTGTAACTTTGTTGCTTGTATCCTTACGATTTATATTGACTGTTTCCTAGTATGATTTTATTGCTTATTTATACCCTATGACTAACATTAAGTGTTGTACCTATGATTCTTGATGAATGTATCTTTTCTTTTTATGTACACTGAGAGCATATGCACCAAGGCAAATTCCTTGGGTATCTAATCACACTTGGCCAATAAAGAATTCATTCATTCATTCATTCATTCATTCATTCATTCATTCATTCAGTCAGTCAGTCAGTCAGTCAGTCAGTCAGTCATTGGATTGAGAATAATAGTTATGGAAAGGAGCAGGCTTGCAATTATTTTGCTGGTCAGATTTGATAACAAGTATACATGCCTTGTTTCTATTCTCACCTTCATAATTTTAATATCAACTACAATGCCTATACAGTAGTCTCTTTCTCTATTCAGTGTCCTTACACATGCAGTGTGGAGCATGCATGCAATCTTATGATGCTGGTTAAAGTGGGATGGGATTTGTGTTGCAATGTCACAATTCCCTTAGATCATTCTCCTCTCTTTGCGCCCACTCCCATGGATGTCAACAAGATCATTATGGACCCACAATGAAAAATCTTTGGAGGTTGCATCAGTATAAAATATGACACTTAGGCTACTAACTCATGGAAGTTATAGAGATCACATGATGCCCTTACAAAATCTATAGAGATAATGCCACCTTTCATTGAATGCAGAAGTACACATGTGAGTACTTTGAGAGGATTTCATGTTTTAAAAAATGCAGATTAATACATCAATGAATGAAATTGAATTATCTAAAATGATGTAAAAATTGCATAAATTGTATATATACCAATTACATTTTTCTGTGACAGCTTGTTCTAGTCTCAATGCTAACTGAATTATGAAATATTGAAAGTTTCCCTGGTTTTTCTCTCTCTCTCCTCCTTTCTTATTCTTAATAAGGATGTGACAAGCTTTCTTGTCCTGTCTTAACGGAATGATTTTGCAAAGTGACTGATCTGTGATATTCGTAGATCCAACCTTTGTACTATAGGTCAGGGATGACAACTGTGGCAATTTTACGACCTATGGACTTCAACTCCCAGAATTCCTGAGCCACCTGTGCTCACTCCTGCTGTAGGAATTGAGTGTGTGCACAGTCCTCCAGATATTGCTGAACTCTATGTATATATGTAGCTACATAGCATAGAAATAGTATATACACTATACCCTGACTAGCATGAAGAAAAGAAATTAATGATATTTGTCCAGAATGGTATAGGATTTTCTGCTTGGCCTGGGGGTTGGACTAGGTCCAAGGTCCCTACCAACTCTATTGTTCTGTATATAAAGTATATATGCACTAACAGCTATGAGTAGTGGAACACTCCGTAGCATATTACAGTGGCATATGTTATTAAGTGAAAACTACCTGTACTATGTCACTGGAAGCATGAGTTTTTGACTGATGGGAGAAGGCACATTGTGTAGTGTAGAAATAAAGATGTCATCTGCAATCACATCAGTGATGTTCCAACCCATTTTACTAAGGCAACACACTTAAAAAAAACAACAGGGTGCCAAGCACACACTTGTATCCATCTTCTCTACTTTTTTTGACCACTCTTCTAGACAGACTTGGATGTTGCAGCTTGATTGTAAAACCTTTAACACATACTGTTGGAAATACAGCATTATGTTGCATAAAGCTAGGTCCCTAGTAAGGAAACATAGGCTCTCTATCGTCAGTAAATTTATTGGAATTTATTTCTGTATAAACATGGATAGGGCTGTTAACTTTAGAAACAGTAATAAATCAAGCAATTCCAAGATCTGGAAAAGCAGAAGCACCAGTATAAAGTTGAATTTGGTCACTCTGTGACAACTAATCCTATGATTCTTGGTTTGTTTTACAGTCACACAATTTTTTTCCCTCTGTGGAATCCAGATCAGCATTTGTTAGACCTGAACAGATTTGTGTGTATGAAACCCAGGCCTGTACTGGGAAATAAGCCCTCGACAATCCACTCTACCCACAATTTTGAGATTTTTCCTGATTTACAACAGGTAATACTGCCAATCAATTGATTACACATTTGATTCCACTTTCTTGCTTCCCCTGTCTAAATTAGCAGAATGGCTTTAAAACGAAAGTGATTTTTACAGCCCTGCTGTGAGTAAGAGAGCTTTTTTGAGGGGGTGTTGTGTTTCATAAGCATAGCTTTAGCCATTGTGCTTTTGCTCTAAGCTTATACGCTTTATGTAACACAAACAGCTCAATTTCTGGATATTTGCTTAATCCAAAGAGCAAGCTATTAGCAGAGTGGGAAGAAATAAAGATGAGTTGAGAAAAAAGCCCAAAATATGACTTTCCCTGTAACAATAGAATTGCCATATGCAAAAATGCAGATCACCAGTAGATGAGCTGTGCTGTCACTCTCTACTGCCACCTGGTGGTTGCCTAGATGTTTGCAGCTCAGATAATCATCAATCTTCACTGGTAAACCAAGAATTCACTATTATAAATGAACAACTAAAGATATATCACATAATCTCTGCATAGTAACAAATACTGTTGCATCTTTTGATTAGGCGTAAGACCTATATTTGACCACAGACCTGCAGTTACAGCTATAAATGCCCCTAATATCAGGCTCAGGAAATCAGGAGTCAGGATAGAGTTCTAGAGCTAAGATGGCTTAGCATTATGAGTTTATTCCATGCAAACTATACACAAGAATCTGATCTACTAACAGTCAAGGAAAATTGGTACCAGATAAGTCGTCCAATTTCAAGGGGAGATGGGGGGGTGTCTTGTGACTCCAAACTGATGATCAATTTGACCCCATCCTTGAGTCAGGAGTCTAAAAGTGAAACCCATAATTGGGAGATATTGTTCATTGAGTTTCCCTCAATGATTGCATATGGTCTCAAAAAGCAAGGGGTTATTGTGATGTGGAAAAAAATGGCTGGAACCTTCTAGGAAACTGCTTTATTGGGAAAAAAGACATATACCAAGAAACATAATTTTCTGACCATGTGTTCCATCTGTTCTACCAGTGGAGTTGTGAATCTAAAGCAATCCCCAGATCACAGATCCATTCTCTCCAGGGAGCACAATCCCATCTAGATCCAAAGATGACATTTATAAAAAAAAACCAGACAACATCTGAAGGAAGAGATTCATGATTCAATCTGTGAACTATGTACATAAAAATTCTATATAGATAATTTCCTTGTTAGTTAATAAAAATTGAATCCATGCACCATTTTTGAAATAAACTACCTTGTTGGTTAATCAATTTTTTATTCCTATTCATACATTCAATCCAGTTGTACACATAAGGGACTGCACTTCATATGAGAAATTAAAATAAAAAAGCATGCAAAATTGAGTCTACTTAGCTGACCAATGTAATTAATCTTCTATTTGTTCTCTATCCATTGGGAGAAACAGCAACATTAAACACAGATTTAGAAAAGGTGACACTTCACTATATCAATTATTTATGAAAGGAGAACAGGAGCTATATACAGTAGCTTGAATTCAGTTCAGGTTCATCTGTTGATGTTCCTCAATTTAAGATGGCCTAGCATTATATCAAAACTGAAATTAGATTGTGATAATGCTGCTTGAGTTTTTGTAACTGGTGGTCCCACACTGAAGCAATTGTTTAATTTAAAGTACAAAGACGTGTCTCATGAAAAGTTACTGGACAAGATGGGCTGTTGCAATAAACCCAGAAGGCTTATATATATATATAAATTAAATTAATACAACATTAACTTCTAACCATTTGGACAATATAGCAAAGTTACATAACTTCTCAACTTCTATTATGTTCATTTAAAGCATCAAAATATATTTGAATAGACTCGTGTAAGTTTCAGTCTATTTATGAATTCTAAGCTATAAGAGGCTCTCCTTCAGAATCCTTTCCACCAAAATGATGAAAATATACAGAAAAACATGCATGTACATGTTAATATCCTCCTTTTCCATTCAGAGGATTATAGAGGCGCTTCACAATACAAAAATTAAAGAATATAAAATGCATTAAAAAATAAAGCTTTAAAGTTCTGCTAACTAACCTAACATTTAAGGCTTGGCTGAAGAGATACATCTGAACTATACTGTCTAAGCTAACATTAGTTGTAACCAAGCAGAACTTTGAGTAAGATGTGTGTCCCTAATGGAGGAAGTACCTTCTCATATTCCAGAAAAGATATCTTTAAATTCAATAGCAGAACTTTTAAAAGACACGCTCTTGAAGATTTTATTATTGGAGCATATTGAAAACGTATGAAGTTTGTTTGGGATTGGACAGCTGATATAAATGATCTACGGAAGAATTGTACAGATTTCCAAAGGGAGTTTTGCATTGAAGGAAGTTGACTTAGGCATTCTGCTGAAACTGCTTCATAAAGAAAAGTGCTGTCTTCATGTTGGGGAATAAAACAAAATAGCTATATTGCTTCTCTTTATCACTCCTCTGGGGCCTTTTCCAGCATTTCCAATAGCTGGAAGAACTTTGCATGTGTCAAGATGGCATGCGGATAGGTAGGTAGGTAGAGATGGATGGATGGCCAGACAGATTTGAGGGGTCTTTGGTGCTCTCTGACTTGGTTGTTTTCTTGCAGATATTCCATTACCCAAACTAGGTAACATCATCAGTGCTAGTAAGGAGCAAGATTTATATTCTAGTGGTTTGCCCTGTCAGTGTTGGTATGAGTGGTCCTAGAGGTTTTTTGATTGGGCTATCTACTGTTAGCTTATTTGTCAGTTCTTTGATTGGGGTATTGTTTACTTCTTGATTATTGGTCTGATGTTAATCTTGATGTTAGTATATACTCATCTGGGTGTTATTGCTGGTAGGGGAGGTATTTTGGTCTTTTTGTTAGCTTTTCAGCTTGTGGATTGTCTAACGGTAGAATATAAAGTGAGAGCAAATCCCACTCTTTTCTAGCACTGATGAAGTTACCCAGTTTCAGTCATGAAACATCTACAAGAAAACCACCAAGCTCAGAGAACATTAATGACCCCTCATTTCAACTTTGAGCTACAAATATTCTCCTTTATTGATAGATTTGATAGATTAGACAGATAGACAGAGACATTTCTTAGCTTTTGGAACTGGTGATCTACACTTTTATGTGACTCAATTTTCCTCATTGTCTTGACAAACAGAATTATAGCATCTCCATGTTATGAAGTGCCTTGTTGAGTGCCATCTCATATAGAATGAGCTGATTTAGGCTTTCCCAAATATACGGGATTCAGATTTAATTCTGTCTGAAATTGCCACATCACATTTTCAAATACAGCTTCCATGTCTTAAAAAATAGCAAGGCAACATACCAGATTTTTTTTATTATTGACTGAATTAAGTGCCAGTCTGAGTAACTCTAAATAAAATGTGTAAACAAGGCCATGTTCAGAAAATCAATCTTAAGAAATTTCATATATTTTTTCTTGCTTATCCCTTCAAATATTTCAGAAATAGTAAAACATCATAATGTACAATGCATGGTTGGAGAGACTCTTCCTAAGTAGAGAAAGCAATGAAAACAAGAGCTTCCTTCAAAAATCTATCATCCTTTTATTTTATTAAATGATAAAGGAGTTTTCTTTACAAAATCATTTCATTTTCAAAAGCAGCTTAGAGGAATGAAGTAAACAGCCTCGTTTATCCAAAGTAGATTTATTTCAGCAAGGAAATGAAGTTTTCTTTTTTATGCAAAGCAATTTTGTCTAAAACAGCTTTGATGCTGAAGTTCTTGCTCATCCAAATCAGTACGGTCTTTCCAAACATTTCTGAAGAATGAGACTTCAGTGTTGCCACACTGGAGCTGAAGGATAGGGAGGGGGAATTGAGATAGCGGAGTTTCATAGCCAAAACAAAATACTTTCTCCTGGGAACCAAGGGCATTCCCTCTGGTGGCTGGGGAGAGGAGGAGCGGTGTTGCCTGGCAACAAGATGTGACCTTGATTGGACTATGTGACTGACTGTTTGGAAAAAGGGGGAAAGTTTTACTTTTAGATGAAAACTGCAGGAATATATAGAGTCAGTTTTTACCAGCTTATGCCAATATGATATGTCCAATAAAACAATTCTTTGAGGAATCTACTCAGAGTTCTGTTTATTATAGGTATATTATCTGGAACCCTACAATTACTACTTTTACTTCTTCTGAATCTGTAGAGGGCATGGAATTCAGAGAGCCACACCGAAAAGGAAATAATGAATAATGTTTTTTTTAAAATAAAGTTTTATTTGGGTTTTCACACATACAAAATACAAGTAAAACATCTTTTTTGAAAATAGCATGGTCCCGG
>JANHFN010040086.1:0-12014 GCA_032468175.1 Toxicocalamus goodenoughensis
CATATAAGAAAAATAAAAGAAACAATAGGACAGGGATGGTAGGCACGTTGGTGTGCTTATGCACGCCCCCTACAGACGTCTTAGGAAAGGGGTACCTCACCAAAATGTCTATGCCTTCCACCTATGGAACTGATTCCGGGCTCAAAGCGACGGGAACGATATTCCCTTATGTGTTTCAATCACCGACCACCACTGAGCCAACTGACTGAACCAAATTTCTCCTTCATAGCCCGATCACAAAGTTTTGTCACGAAGCACAGGTATCCAGCTAGTACATACACAGAGCTTCTAGCACTTAAACAAAGAAGTATTTGACACTCTCAACTATAGTTAAGGGTGGGGTTGTTTTTTGGAATTGTAGATATTTGAAATAGGAAAAATTTGGTGTATTGGACTTGCTTTTTGTAAAGGTTAAATAGTATCTGTTGGTTATGTTACGGTTTATTTACATTGGGATATTGGGACCCTCTCAGGACTTTTAAATGGATTTTGTTGCAATTAAGAGTTAAGATGGGAACAAAGGGTGGGATGCAAATATTTTTACTACCAGTTCTGTGGGTGTGGCTAGGTGGGAGTGGCTAGGTGGCCATAGCCACGTGCCTGGATGGGCGTGGCTTCTTTTTTTTGTGCAGTACCCCCTGCTCCATTTTTTTTGCCTCCTGGGCAAGCAATAAGACAGTGAGGGGGATCCCAGCACAGCTGATTGTCAGGAGGGGAAAAAAAGAAATGCCAGTTCAGCTTTTTACTACCGGTTGCTCAATCAGGCCAAACCGGTAGAATCCCACCACTGGGTGTGAAATGCTGTGTTGTATACGTTGATTATTGTCAAAATCCTAGAGCTCTGTATAGACTTTTCGCTGATAACTGGATTAAAGATGTTACTTATGTGTATTTCCCTATTTATTAAATAATTGATTTAAACTTATATAGCCGCCCAATTCACACACAATGACTCCAGGCAACATGCATTAAAATTCAGTTAAAAAGCCACAATTTATCACCCATCCCATGGTGGCAATAATTCTATAAGACAAGCAACTTGATAGGCTCAAAAGCCTGCTGACAAAGCCACTGTAAGTTGCTCAGAGTTACATTGAGGTAAGATGAGCGACCAATAAATTGAATGGATGGATGGATGGATGGGCAGACAGACAGACAGACAGTTTTCAAGGCCTTGTGGAAAAGCAACAAGATGGGAGCCAACTTCATCTCTGAGGGAATGGTGTCCCAAAAAGAGGGAGTCATCAGAGAGAAGCCCTTTTTCTATGTCCCACCATTTCTACCCTACATCCAGGCCAGAATCCTAATCAAAAGGGACCCACGTTATCCATTTCCTCCAGCACCCTTGGCCAAGGGGAGGGGAGAAGAGACCTATATCTCTCTACCAGGTTAAAAGTACTAACATCCCCTTTTAAAATGCTTAAAATCCCAGGCAACATTACTACAAAAAAGATGTTGAGACTTTGGAAAAAGTTCAGAGAAGAACAAGTAAGATGATCGAACATATGAAGAACGGCTGCAGCTAGTCCAGATCCAAAGATAAAGGAGAGTTAGAGGCGACATGATAGCAGTGTTCCAATATTTGAGAAGCTGCCACAAAGAAGAAGGGGTTAACCTATTTTCGAAAGCACCAGAAGGCAGGACAAGAAACAATGGATGGAAACTAATCAAGGATAGAAGCAACCTGGAATTAAGAAGAAACTTCCTAACAGTGAGGACAATTAACCAATGGAACAGCTTGCCTTCAAAAATTGTGGGCGCTCTATCACTGGAGGTTTTTAAGAAGAGTTATTTTAGGCAATTAAAAGAAACCTCCTTTTCAAAAACACCTAGTCTTCATATCTTGTTTGCCTCTAGGCTCGGACGGAAGGAACCCAAGGAAATTCTCCCAGCAAAACGTTTTGCAGTTTGTCCAAGCAACTTCTTTGGCTACACTGAAGAAACTACAGTCAGATAAGCAGCAAACATTAATAACGAGACGGAGACCTAGCTGACTTCAGCTCTTTATTTGTTGCTAGGTTCCAGTCTGAAGAACTATGGGTGCATAGTGGGCACGCAGTATTCTGTCTAAATCAGGCCAAGCCATCTTCTTAACATCGTGGGGTGCCGCCAATGTCTTTGCCATCTTGAATACGACCGGTCCGCAATGGGTGAGGAATACAGCTCTTTTTCGGTGTCCTGTGATTCCTTGGAGTTCGCAGCTCTCCAGGAACATGAGGAATCGATCGATGTACGATTCCCAATCTTTGGTTGCTGGGTTGAAACGTACGGGTGGCAAGTTGTTCCTGGCCATCTCGTCTGTCTGCTTGGTTCTCGTTGCCACATGCTCAGCTGCTCTCCTTCTCTTCGAATCCCATCCTCATCGCCAGTGTTAGGTTCGGGAATAACGAGACGGAGACCTAGCTGACTTCAGCTCTTTATTTGTTGCTAGATTCCAGTCTGGAAAACTCGAGCCGCGGCAGCCCTTTTTATAGCCGGGCTGCTCGCGGCTAGCATCCAATGACAGCTCTTCAAATCTCCCGCCGTCGTATTCAGCCAATCATGATCGTTGTTTAGTGGACCAATCGGATATGCAGGATTCGACCAATCCCAGGTAAGGAGTGGATATGTAACAGTATGAAAAGCCACAGGAGAATCAATTCAAAGCATTTCAGGTAGCCTGTAATTTACTCTATTTTCTTTGCTTTTCTTTCTGTATTGTAACAAGCCAAATCTATATAATCTGTACCCATCCTTTAACTTCCTTGGGAGCCTGGGATCACTATAGTGCATTCCAATACAAATATTCTTTGTTTCCTTTATGTCCAGTCACTTTAATTTATCATTCAAGAGAGCATTTTTCTCCCAATTGTGTTGATGAAAAATAAGTTCTGTCCCTTTTCCTATGGAATTCAAGGGAAAGTGGGAAACTGGCAAGAGAACCAGGAAGAATGAGAGCAGGATCCCCTTGAAGTCATGCTGCAGGCTTTCCTCCAAAATAGGTGTTCCTATTTCACAAAATGGCAACCAAGAGAACACAATGTACTAGTAATTGGTTCTTGAAGAAATTACTTATCATCTTCCTTGTTCTTTTTCACAGGAATCTTCCTAGCATCATTTCTTACCGTGGTTCTGTTGTGGGGAAATAGCATGCTCTGTGACTGAGGTGAGATGCAACTTTTATAAACAAGTTTATACAGGTTCCAGTATTTGGCTCAGGGTTGAAATAAGGGATCATTTGCGCTCTCTGAGCTTGGTTGTTTTCTTGCAGGTTTTTTTTTTGCACTGCACTGATGATGTTATCTAGTTTGGGTAATGAAATGCCTGCAAGAAAACAATCAAGTTAAAAGGGCACCAAGAATCTCTCAAGAAGGCAGGTTTTCAACCCAACCCCTGAGCTCTAAATGCTTATGATGTTTCTAAGACTGTAGGGTCCAAAGGCATCCTTGCAAATAAAAATGTTCCTGAAGGCTGGAACTTTGCCTTTTCTTTCCCCTGGTTTTTAAATTAAAATAATTTCTGAAAGATGTCAACAACAACAACAACAACAACAACAAAGGGTGGGGGGACACAAGGATTTGAATAGATATCTAGGGGCATCCTGCTGCTGGAGGCCATGCCCCAGGCCTTAAGGATAACTTAACATGGGAACAGCCAGATGTGAGAAAAGATTGACAAACATATGTTAGCTGGAATTTTCAGATGAATTTGAATATGCAGTTGATAAGATAAGGTTTTCAGCAGACGTTTTTCCAAGGAGGAAAGGACATCAAAGCAACTGTTTCAGTTTGTAGTAAGGCATATACTTTCTTTTGAAGGTTCATGTGTATGAAATGCCTGGATTTGTCCACAGGGGCCCATTATCTAGGGATTGCCACACCAAATAAGGAAGAAAAGGACCAATTCCCTGAAAGGCCTGGGGGATAAAAAGCTCCCTTCAAGCAGAATGCAAAGAATATGCATTCGAGCCTTGTTGCTGACCTTTCATTTAAGTTACAGATATGCAGAGAGAGAATTGCTTAGTTGCCATTTATGGTTATGGCTGATTTCACAGATGTCAGAGAATTACAGCAATCAAGCCACCAAATTCCCCTCTACTCCGTGTAAAAGTTCAAATGAAAGCACCCCAGGTTTATGGCATGATGGAAAACAGGTTTGAGAATTGTTTAGGTATTTTAAGGGTTCTATTATGTGCTCTTATGACACTCTGGACACTCATAGTTCTTTCATAAGACTGAGTTTCTACATCCTCAATTGTCCTTGTTTCTTGCTTCACCTTCTTCCTATCAGAAAATATTTTTATATGTTTAGTCTAATATATATTTTCTTTTGTTTTAACTCATTTGTCTATTTCTGCTTTCTATTTCAACACAGAACTGGTTTGCCCTCCCTGGAACAGCATATACCTTTATTTGTAAACTGTTATTATATCTTGTTTTAGCCTTTTCTTTTGCAAATTTGCAAATTGCATGTGCTAAGTTTTAATCATGCTTCCTCAGTCTTCATTATTAGACTACTTGTCTAATAATTAGACCCTGGTGATCTTCGACTGAACTCACACCTTTGCTTATTTATTCTCAGCCCATGACTGAACTGCACTTGTATTAACAAAGACACAGAATCAAAATCATGTGAAGTATTAAGTACCACTTTATTAGTACAGCTCAGTAAGATTTCCACACCTGGAAATTTCCCTCCAGTTTTGGTCACCACATTACAAAAAGATGTTGGAAAAAGTGCAGAGAAGAACAACTAAGATGATTAAAGGCTTAGAGACAAAAACATATATAGAAGGGCTGCAGGATTTGTATTTGGCTAGTCTAGAGAAAAGAAAGACCGGGGGAGGAGGGGACATGATAGCAGTATTCCAGTATTTGAGAGATTGCCACAAAGAGGAGGAGATGAACTTATTCTAAAAAAGCATCAGAGGGCAGGACAACAAAGCATGGATGGCTTGAGCAGAGGATAGAAGATCTTGAAGGTCCCTTCCAGCTCTATTCTGATTGATTGATTGTCTTAGCTGCTGTCTCATATTTCTTGCTTATGTCTAGCTGGTAATATGGTAGATCCTTCTCATACATCCTGGTGCCAAGCCATCTCTCTCCAATGCTGTACCTATGCATTTGAGTTTGTAAAGATGCTTTACAGCTAAACATCATTCAAAAGCTGGATTTTGTCCTCTGTTCAAGCCTGATATTTTGAGCTGTGATTTTGGTTCCTTATTAGACAATTCCCTTGGGTAATTTGACACATACATTTAATAAATCATTATTAATTTAATGCATTTGATAAGAATCCCTTCCATTTATAAAAGCACCGAATAGTTTCAAGTGAGATTGGTGCTACAGAGCACTCTACTTGATTTTTCAAGATGATGTAGAATATTTATGAATATTCTTTGGGGAAGTCTGCACATTAGCAAATCTAATGGACTTTAATACCATCCAGTCCATGTACAGGTCCTCAACTTACAACAGTTTAGTGACCGTTTGAAGTTACATTGGCACTGAAAAAAGTGGCATATGATTGTTTTTCCCACTTGCAACTGTTGCTGCATCCCCATGGTCATGTGATCAAAATTCAAACATTTGGCAAGTGATTCCTATTTATGACAGTTGGAGTGTCGCTCACCTTCTGTGACCTTTTGACAAGCAAAGTCAATGGGGGACAACCAACAACCGTGTTACTAATTTAACAACTTCAGTGATTCATTTAACAAGTGTGACAAGAAAGGTCGTAAAATGGGGCAACATGCATTTAAAAACTCACTTACAACAGACATTTTGGGCTCAATTGTGGCTGTAAGTTGAGGACTACCTGTATTGTTTCAAGGATATCAGGAAATGTTATATACTTTTATGATCTGTAGCATTTCCTTAACATACCAAAGTAGTCATTCTGTCAGAAAAAAATGAATTTAATCTGATAAATCATGTTTTTGACAAATCCATGCTGACTCCTGGCAATGGCATTGCTCTTTCCTAAATGCTCACTGGCATGCTGCTTGACAATTTGTTCTACTACCTTTAATGTACCTTGACATTAAAACTAATTGGTCTTTAATACTCCCTTTTTCTTCTATGGAATACTGTGATTATATCACCTCTTCTCCGATCTCAATGGTTCTCCAGGAGTTTTAAAAATTTACAATCAATGATTCTGAAATCACATGTGCTAACAACCTATACGTCTTTAGATGAAGTATAACTAGCTCTGGAAACCTGAATTCTTTTAAGTTAGTAAGGTAGATTCTGACTGTTCTTGTATTGGTTCTAATCTCCTCTTTCCTCAATCATGTTGGAAAGAATTGTTAACTGCCTTGTGTAAATTGTTCTGCCTTCTAATTCACATTATTGCTTGTCCACTTTTAATAATTGACAAATCCATGCTGACTCCTGGCAATAATGTGAATCATTCACATTATTGCTTGTCCACTTTTTTTGTCCGATAGATAATAGTAGCAATGGCATTTAGACTTATATACTACTGCATAGCACTTTACAGCATTCACTAGAAAATTAAAAGCATTATTTGCCTGTTCCCCTTAACAATCTGGCTCCTCATGTGACCAACCTCAGAAGGATGGAAGGCTGTGTCAACTTTGAACCTCATCAGGATTGAACTCGAGGCTGTGGGCAGAGCTTGACTTCAATACTATACTTTAACCACTAGGCCACCAGGGCTCCTAATATCTTTGATTTGTCTCTCATCTTGAAGAGATTCCCAACTTCTTCTCATTATATTTTGTTTTCCTCACTAGCTTCACATCAGAATTGGATAGACCAGGAGATCCTACTGCTACTCCTACAGGAGAAGTCCTTCCAGCTTCGTCCTCTGCCCTTCAGAAATGTGCCTTCCTTTTGCAGTGTCTCCTTTTCTGTAAGAGAATGTGAGCACAACCTTGGGAAGGGAGGCGACGACAAGGAATGTTAAGAGAGTAGAAAAGATCAATTAGTCCCAAGGAGAAAGTTTCAAAAAGAAACTCAAAATGTTACCTATTTAAACTGAAAAGACCTTTAAGAAGTCACTTGTAAATACACTGGAACTCTAGTGTGATGGAAAACATTTTAATTTTCCTGCCAAGCCACGGAGACTGTCCCTCCGTGAAAGGAAAAGAAAGCACTGGGAGGTCACAGCCCTGCCATAGGAAATCATGGATTTTAACTGCAAACCTGCCATGAATTCTAAATGAGACTGCAGGGCAAGCTTTTCCTTCTTTGCTCATTTATAAAATGTAAAGCTTGGCCAGCGGAGAAATGCTTCAATGTTTTCAACAGGGCTTAATAGGTTTTGTTACAGTCTGTCTTCTTGTTCAAAATATATTTTAAAAAACTTTTTTAAAGTAACAGAAGTCTGCTTCCCTTATCTTTCCAATATTCCTATAGATTTGGGGAAATCCTGCAATGCTGAGGATTGCTGAAGTTGAAGCTTAAATGTTGTTTTCTCTGCCAATTTCATTTGGACCAGCAACAAAACATGTTCCTGTTATATATTTTGAACTATTGCAAAAAGACATTTCACTGTTCCAAACAGAATAGAATACATTTATGTCTCTTCCTCTTCTACTAACTTTGGGAAAACCCAGAAGATTTAAGCTTGCCAAAGGATGGCTGTATTAATTCAGTCAGAAGCCAACAGGAAGACAGGGTAGTACTCTTTATTTAATTGTGATGTATCTGTCTTTCTAGAATGTAAAAAAAAGTTGAAAGAACTATTAAAAGTAAAATAAACTACAGTTTATTTTTATACTAGTACAAAGTATTTTTCACATGAGGGAGAGGGAGGTAGGGAGTGGGAAAGAGAGAAAGAGAGAGAGAGAGAGAGATATGCAAGTGACTACATAGCAAAAAGAAATAAATTAGAAGTAATGCTTGGGCCAAGATACTACTCCTAAGAATGCTACATTAGAGCTATAATGAAGGTCAAAGACAAAGTTGGAAGAGGCTAGTGAAAGGAGCCATTTCGAAATTGGTTGGTAAAAGGATGGGCTCATTTAATAAGATAAAGAGATTTAGAGGAAGAAAGAAGGTAAAGCAGTATAAGGGAGAAACAGAAATCCTTGTCTTCTGGATGGATTATGAGTAAAAAAGATCCTAGACTGAACATGTTAATCATTTTATCTTCAGGTTTTGGGGCATAAACAAGAATGGACTAAAATTGGAACTCTGTAGTAGCAATCTGGACAGGACTAAGGAACAAGTCTGATTTATTAGCGGTAAGGTGACTGCACAAGAATCCCAACAAATCCTTGTATCTTCAAGTGTGAAACTTGTATTTAACCAATTCTTTCTCCCATGATTCTTCTACTTCTGAGACTGCGGTCTACACATGGATGTCCTTGCACAGTGGCTAATGCAAGGGTATTCAAACTTGGCAAGTTTTAAGACTTGTGGATTTCAACTTCCAGAATTCCTGAGCTAACATGACTGGAGGAGGAATTCTGGGAGTTGAAGTCCACAAGTCTTAAAGCTGTCAAGTTTGAAGACCCCTGAGCTAATGGCATTCTAATCAATGTGAGGATTCATTTTCAAGCATTTTACAGATACTGTCATGGGTAATGTGATAACTAAAAATTCATGTATTTGCATATAATAACCTCCCCTAAATGTTTTTCCTTCAACACAGCTAACCTCAGATTTTATCCCTCAATATAGGGTTTTGTTCTTCAGAAACTTGATAAGATCTTGAGTAATGGCTTTACCTGTCAAAGAATGAATATTATTTTTAATCTACTTTCAGTTTAGACATTTGCTAATAACATAAGGAATTCTTCCCCATATTATTCTATGGCACAGTAACATTAGCCTAATATTAGATACTATTGAAATTTTGTGAAATATTTCCAGTTTTAAGAAATTTTGTGAAATATTTCCATTTAAGCATAAATACTGAATTGTCAACCTACTATCCTGTCAAAGCAACATTTGCCAAGCTAATGGGATTATGAATTTTGGTTCCAAATATCTGGATGATCCAGGCAGTTTAAAAACTATTTTGAAATATTTATTTATTAAATTTATATGCCACCCATCTCATTATCAAGCGACTCTTGAATATTATTTTCCCACAGAACTGTTTTTCTGACTCATTTGGACATAGCTTTTTATTCAGTTCTCCTTCATTGCTGTGCAAACAAATTAAAGAAGTGTTACATAGTGGGTGATACATCAAGCATGACTCAGTGAAAAGGAAAGGAATATGTGTGAAAATATATGAATATCTTATTTATTTTAATAAAGGAATACTGTAGATATACATGTGCACTAAGAGTTGTCAATACTGAATCAGATAATTAAAGCATCTGGAGCAGATCTGAATATCCATATCTAGTGATCTTGTGACATCTTTGAGATCTAGGTCTTGGTCTAGGGTTGGAAACTGAGACTTTTGAAATGTTGTGGATTTACATTTCCTACCATGATTTCCCATCAGCAGTTCTGGCTGGGACTGATTGCATTTGAAGTTCAACTTCTAGAAGGCCATACAGTTTCCAATCTCATTAATTTTAATCCCAATTAGTTCTAAATTTATAGATTATATATACCAGAATCATATTGAACTTGGGCCTCTTTGTATAAAGCAAAACTGCTAAATTAATGGCCATTACTATAAAAATAGCAACTTTGCCCAAATTGCCAGGTATAGATGTTTTTGTTAAACTGGATTTTTGCACAGTAGGAATCTCTAAAGCATAATAAAGCAAGTTATGCAGACTTTTGAAAGGGTACTTAATTTTGATGAAGGCTCGGACAAAGCACTTACTTAAAGCAGCTTCATGATATAATATGGCCCCACTAATTCTAAGAGCAAAGCAAAGTGGCTTCACTTCATCTGTCTTTTGAAACCTCCTTCTCTGGCCGTGTACAAGACTGTCACTGGAATGCTCACACTTTGCCTCATTGGGGTCCATGAATTTGGCAGTTAAGTAGAAGCCTCTTCCAGTCAGAACCTTCAAGTGTCCAAAGAGGCTGCTAAGCATGCACAATGCATGTACAGAAAGCTCTTCTGGCAGAAGTGGTATTCAGTTGGTTCTGACCAGTTCTGGAGAACTGGCAGTGTAAATTTTGAGTAGTTTGAAGAACCAGCAAATACCACCTGTGACATGAGATTTTACAGTATCCTTCCCCTGCCATACCCACCAAGCACGCCCACAGAACCGGTAGTAAAATTTTTTGAATCCCACCACTGTTTTCTGGATATTGCAAGTAAAAAGTCTCAGGGAAGCATATTATGTCACTGTCTTGAAGTAGTGGTATGAAGTTCTTTGTTCTTTATCTTCAACTGATAGGCTTTAGTCTGAAAATAGTGCATGTACCCAAAGACCAGGCCAGTATTAATTTTAATTGATTGAAGTTGTATTGATGCTACTTGGAAGATTTGACTATGAACTGCAAGCTCATTAATGACTTTATATCAGTCTGATTGGGTCAGGGGGCTTTTAGAGGGACTACAAATACTTAAACTGCTTTTTATACATGAACTGTTAAAAATTATGATGGGGTTGTGAAGCATTAAAAGATCAAGATTTATAAAGATCTTGACAGGCTAGAACATTGGTCCAAAACTAAAGAGATGAAATTTAACAAAGAATTTCTTGCATTTAAGTAACTCACATAAATACATAAACTAACCAAAAAAGTTTTTAGTTTGTTTTGCTAGCCCTCTGCCAGTGAAAAGCACACGCTTCTCTGGGCCCCATTTTTGGCCACGATGGCCTCCTGAAGCCCTCTTCCAGTGAAAATGGAGGTGGGGGTAGCGCGCATGGTCCTACTGAGCTCTGTTTTTACTGGCAGAGGCACTGCAGGCTGATCCTTTGCTGTTTCCAGAGCAGCCCCATGGGTCAAATCTAAGCACCCCGTGAGTGGGATCTGCCCTCTGGGCCTTGGGAATTTCTGATCAAACCAAGAATCTGTTGCCTTTCTGGCAGCTTCAATAAATTGTTGCTTCATGCTTAATCTGTGGTCTATCCAGATCTTCTCGCACATATTTCTGATGAGCCAGGGGGCCACTTACCTTACACCTTTATATCTTAGATTTATGGCAAAGTATGTAATCAAAGTTATGCAACACATCTGACCTTGCCAATTTTTTATTTTGCAACATAAATGTTTTATCCCACCTTAGCAAACTTTTTGACATGGATATATCACACAGATGCAGTACAGTATGTTCATTTGCCTTTTATGCAATACTTATTTAATGGAATGTTTCACCACAAACAATTTGCCTTTAGTTCCTGAACAGCTGCCCTGAAAATGCTATCACACACAAAGAGGAGGCTGCTCAAGTATTGGATGCTGTTTAGTAACCTTGTATCATCAGGTGTCTGATAATATGCAATGAACCTAGGAGCAGCCAAATTTCATTGAAATCATTGGGAATAAATTAGCTAATCTTACCACTTTATCTTCACTCCTATGAAATCTGGGATTTAAAGTTTGAAATATATGCACATTGGGAAAAACAGAAATTAATAGTGCCATCATCTATTAGATTTAAGACATCCCTGTTGAACTAATAAATTCAATTGCTAGCATTTATTAGATTGAATTTACACAGAAGAAAAATAATTTGATATGGCTGAAGGACTCATGTTGCAAGATAACTTCATACTTGTAGTAATTGCTGCTAATCATCAAAATAAGAGCCCTAGCATTGGTGGTGCATTGGTTAGAATGTAATATTGCAGGCTAATTCTGCTGACTGGTAGGTGTTCAATCCTGACTGGTTTAAGATTGACTTAACCTTTTCATCCTTCTGAGGTCAGTAAAATGAGAGTTGTTGGGAGCAATATGCTGATTCTGTAAACCATTTAGCAAAGCACTGTGAAGTGGTATATAAGCCTAAGTGCTGTTGCTATCAAAATAGGCAGGCTTTATTTGTGTATTTGTTTTTACGTGTTTTATATCACTTCCTTTGAAAACAATTCAACATGATTTTTGGAAAGATAAAATGCAATATTTATTATTTATTATTTATTTTATTATTTGGACTTATATACCGCCCCTCTCCCGAGGGACTCGGGGCGGTGTACA
>JANHFN010040320.1:0-11998 GCA_032468175.1 Toxicocalamus goodenoughensis
GTTCCTGTGTTATGTAGGGCACTTGAAATTACATTGTCTAAAATAGAAGTAGGGAAACCCATCATCCTGAAAATACCACACTACAGTTTCATCATCTGACTTGGTTTATGTTGGTTTAGGCTGGAGGATGTTTGAGTACAGAAACCTCAGGTTTTCTCATACCTTCTGTTGGGAATTCTATATTTTTTGTAGTTGAAATTGCAGCAATAATGCATTCAACAAAAAAATGGAACAGTGCAATCAACAGTGCTGTGAGAAGCATCTATTTGTGTGTGTGTGTATGTACAAGTACCTTTGAATCCGTGTTGACTCCTGCTGCCTGCCTTGACAAATCTCTAGTTGGCCATTGCCTCCTTCCGAGGGCTGAGAAAATGACTGGCCCAAGATCACTCCCTTGGCTTCATGTGTCAGGCAGGAATAGAAATCAAGGCGATCTGGTTTCTTATTTGATGCTTTAACCACTACACCAAACTGGCTTTTTTGTGTATTTTTTTTCCTCCCGGTTCTTATTTTGATGAAATAATTTGTTTACACAATGTTCTCCGAGAACAAGATTACAGGGGGGAAAAATTGCTAGCTGGGTGCTCCAAAAGTGAACAAGGGATGCATATGTAGGTCACCTCTGTAGCCTCCTTGTCTTCCTAGCTCCATTAAAATCTCAAGGGAAGGCATCAGGTGAGGCTAGTTGGGAAAGCAATTATATTTAATAATAATAATAGTGGGCAGCTGATAGCAGAGCAAGGGCTGGATATGGGAGAGGAAATTACTGCAAGCAATAAATAGCATGTCCTGCTATCCCCAAAATTAAGAAAAGCTTAAAAATGAAGACGTTCTGGTGAGCTGAGGATACTGTCATGCAGAACTTTAAAAGCTCTGGCAGAGGGAAACATGGCACAATTAAATTAGGGATGGGGTGAGAAGAGCCATCACCAAACAAAGCTGTATAAAAAGCAGGTGAACCTTTTAACTATGGGATGCACATATTTTAGTTCTGCTAACTGCTCACTAGATGGCAGCAAAAAGCAGATGATGAGCATTTTAGGCAAAAAACCAAAAAAAACTCACCAACCTTAAAATAAATAGATGGAAGATCCACATAGACTAATAGAAACACTTAGGTAAATCACTGAGCAGAAAGAAATACAAGATTTTGACTTTTCATAAGCCTGATGCAAACAACGCATTTTTCTGGAAAGTGGCTTTTATTGATATAAAGTTTTTTTTCCCCAAACTTGGCAACTTTAAGATGTGTGGAGTTCAGCTCCCATAATTCCCCAGCCAGTGTGAATTCTGGGAGTTGAAGTCCACACTTGCCTTTCTGGTGATGATAGGGTGTCAGTGCTATACTCTTTATCCAGGGGTATCAAAACATTGGTGACTTTTAAGTCCTGTGGACTTCATTTCCCAGAATTCCCCAGGCAGCATGGCTGCCTGAGGAATCCTGGGAGTTGAAGTCCAGGAGTCTTAAAAATTACCAAAGTTGGGCACCCTTGTCTTAATCCCTCAGAAATAATTTAACAAAATAATCCTAGCCAGAAAAAGAATATGGTCCTTGTTATACAGGAGCTTTTCTAGAGATATGAAGAAAATTTTAAGGCAAGCCTTGAAGTTGATGGCATTCATTGACAATCCATTATCTCCTTTTAACGACCTCATAATCCCTTGCGGGGGTGGAGTCTAGGCAACTGAATGGAGCGGAGTGGAGTGTTTACTGGCCCAGATACCCTTCCTGTCACCAATGCTGAGTTATATTCAGCAGATATATTCTCAACATGCCCAGAGAGAGAATTATCTGCCTCTGCCTGGGATTGAACTCACAGCCTCCTGATTGTGAGGTGACAGTTCCACCTCTAGGCCACCACACCAATCCACTGACTATCCATTGTTCCTGTGCAAAAAAGTATGACATAAAAATATGACTTTCAATTGATGTGAATTGTCTAGGCAGTTGATCTATCAGTTTTCAGTGCTCCAAAGGGGGTTTTGTCAATTGCAGAAAGGATGCCTTGACGTTGATGGAGCTGGGTTTAAAGCTTTTAAACCAACAAGATGTTAGAAACCAATTGTCCCCTTTAGAGCTAGCAAGGTCCAGGTCCCTTCTGCGCCTCACATTTCGTGAAAGCATCAGTGCCTGTTGAATTGTCATCCCAATTACAGGAGTGCACGACCTCCACACCTTGGCTGGTGGTGAAAGCCTGAAGTGTCCTCAAGAAACAGCCTACTCGCACAGTTTCTGTGCTGTAGCTGCGCTTCAGCTGATCATCTCAGCAGGACATGGCTGTGTGACGCTGATGTGCAAATGAGAAGTAATAAGGAAGAAGGGCCTTTGCCACTCCGAGCCTGAGGGCTTTCTTTCTTGTTGTCTGCCAGGTTTAATTTTACAACAACAGGGGTAAGAAGTCAACATCTCTGGCTGCCTTGCTCTGTTAAAAGGGAGGGGGTGGAGATGGAGAAGAAGGAATTGAATTAAGAAAGGCTCTTTTGTGGGGGCAGGCATGAAATAGGGAAAGTTTCAGGTGAGGATGAAATTGAGCAGAAAGGAAGGTTGATAGCACTAGAACTGGGGGTGGTGGTGGAACTATGGCTTGTGGACTTTTAACTCCCAGAATTCCTGAGCCAGAATGAATTCTGGGAGTTGAAGTCCATAAGTAGTAAAAGGGCCATTGTTTCCCCATTCCTGCACTAGAGGATGCAGACAACTCAAGGAACCCTATAGTGGTGGGATTCAATTATTTTTTTTACTACCGGTTCTGTGGGCATAGCTTGGTGGGCATGGCAGGGGAAGGATACTGCAAAATCCCATTCCCTCCCCACCCCACTAACCTGCTTTCCAGCTCTGTTCTCTTGTGCAGGGCAACAGCTGATCAGCTGGGACTTGGGAGGCACAGAATAGATGGGGCGGGGCCAGTCAGTGGTGTTATTTGCCGGTTCTCCGCTACCAGTTCTCCAGAACTGATCAGAACCTGCTGAATACTACCTCTGGTTTAACAACCCTTTGAATTGGACTTAGAAACCTATTGGTAACTAATGCAGGAACCCCAAATTAATGTTAATTTTTAGTAGTATCTCTTACATAATAGCTCCTCGACAATATATTTGTTACAGCTGAGTTTGATTCATCCTCAAAGATAAATGTAGATTGTAGAAGGCATTGCATCTATAAATCATCTAGAGACCATTAGAATTGGCTTAATGGATAAATTGCAAAAATAATTAAAAATAAAGACCTGTGATAAAGAGGCATGTCAGGTTTCTTGATCTAGGAAGGACCATAAATGGTGTCTTAACTATACTGTACAAATCACCATCTACTTGCTCCAAGTATGGATTCCACTTGCTGTTCTAGCAGAAGCTGTAAACTTGTAAGATCCCCAAGGTTATAGAAGTATGTCTTTAGGGGGAGTTACAATTCTCCCCACCCCAAGGTACTTAGGACATGATTTTGGTGTTATGACAGCCTCATCCACTCCACAGTCATGTGATTACATTTTGGGTGCTTGGGAACCAGCTCACATTTTTGCAGTGTCCCATAGTCACATTACTGTGATTTTTGACATTTTTTTGTCAATTTAGGGCATTTACGTCTAGTTTCTGACAAAAACAACCATTGGATAATTTTTTTTTAACAATGTTGTAAAACTTGTCATAAAAATGAGTGAGCTCACATGGTGACCTGTTTAGCAACCACAATGATTTATGACAGTAATTCTGAGTTCAGTCTGTACTGGTCTTTGTAAACAGCAAAACAATTTTAAAAACTATGGCTGGGATATAATTAAATAAGACTAATATTCTTTCCTGGATGAGGGACAAAGAGGGCAACCTTAAAATTTCTACATTTGGAATGCATTATTCCAAATGTAGACTACATGGTGACATAGAATTAAAATTCTTAAGCTAAAGCTGCTCTTTTTATCCTTCAAAATTCTTTATCAGTTTTGGGCATAGAAATTGGGTTGGAAATTAATTTATTTATTTTTACAATTATCAAATATGTTTTACAATAATTTATCAAAGTCATGGCTTCCCCAATGTAGTGAAAATAGCATTCTGAAAGGAAAATAAAGCTCCATGTGAGAGTTGCTTTGTTTATTGAATTTAGCTTCCATTACATTATGCCGACTCTCCAGTCCCTAAAGATATCTGCTGTTGAAATCTAATTGAAGCATGGGGAGTTAGGGAGGTTGTAGGATGACAGAATTCATTGCATATAAAAGATAGGACACACACAAACTTTTATTGGCTATGTTATTCACAAAATAAATACAATAATACCACCTTCAATTCACAATAGAATTTACAAAATTCTTTTTTCTTTTTGGAAGATTTTTCAAAAAAATTCTTTCATGAAATTTATTTTAGAACTGGTAAGAAAAATTAAACAGATTTTTTTTCTTTCTCTTTCACATGCAATAATCATTGAATATAAGTATATCAGAAAGCAGATTTTCACTATAACAGAATTTCAGTCAAATTTTAATAGTTCATCATAAGAGCTGTGATGGCACAGTGGTTAGAATGCAGTACTGGAGGCTACTTCTGCTGATTACCAGCTGCCAGCAGTTTGGCAGTTCGAGTCTCATTGGCTCAAGGTTGACTCAGCCTTCCATCCTTCCGAGGTTGGTAAAGTGATGACCCAGATTGTTGGGGGCAATATGCTGGTTCTATAAACTAGTTAGAAGGGGCTGTAAAGCACTATGAAGTAGTATATAAATCTAAGGGCTATAGTGCTATAATGCTATGTTTCTAATGACAAAATATCACTAATGTGGCTGCTGAGAACCTTACAGTGAAGAGCTCTTCAATCCAACTTTTATGTGAAGAGGAAAGTCTTGTGGCCTAACAATAATCAGCATCTGGATTGCAGATTGACCAGGCACATAGGGTTACCTAATCACTGCAGTGGTATTTATTACATTTCTATTTAAAATTTAGTATCTTTGTTTTTTTTAAATCTGCCTTTTATGCAAATTATGTATTCTCTTTCTCCCTTGTTTGAA
This sequence comes from Toxicocalamus goodenoughensis, assembly GCA_032468175.1. Classification (NCBI taxonomy): domain Eukaryota; kingdom Metazoa; phylum Chordata; class Lepidosauria; order Squamata; family Elapidae; genus Toxicocalamus; species Toxicocalamus goodenoughensis. The sequence continues at coordinate 5,001 of JANHFN010040320.1, forward strand.
ATGTGAGGTATGTCTAGTTTAATGAAAGGAAGTACTAGGTCAGACAGGATTGCAGTGTTCCAATATTTTAGGGGCTGCCACAAAGAAGACGGGGTCAACCTATTCCCCAAAGCACCTGAAGGTAGGACAAGAAGCAATGGATGAAAACTAATCAAGGACAGAAGCAACCTAGAACTAAAGAGAAATTTCCTGATAGTTAGAACAATTAAACAATGGAACGATTTGCCTCCAGCTTGAGTGCTCCAACACTAGTTGTTTTTAAGAAGAGATTGGATAACAATTTGCCTAAAATGGTATGGGGTTTCCTGTTTGAGCAGGAGGTTGGATTAGAAGACCTCCAAGGTCCTTTCCAACTCTGTTATTCATTCCTTTTAACAGGAATAGGCAATTTATGGCTTTCAAGATGTTCATAATCTGCATTACTCAGCAGTGACATTCCCTACTTTATAACTTCTTGAGATATTGTTGATATCAAACACTTATGCAACTGTTTGGGAAAAATACTTGATGATTAGCCAAGTATTTCAGAAGAAATATTTCCTATGAAAGTGAATCTGAAAATGCATTCTAGTTCAGTTCACAAATTTATATATAGTTTTGAGAACATACATTATATCTAATATAATAATAATGCTTCTTTTTCTCCCTGCCCTCATCTTTCCTCACTTCTCTTCCCCCTCCCTCTCCCCCCTGATTGCTCTTCTATTTACTTTTGTATTTTATAATACTCTATCACTTAATAAAATGTTTTTTTAAAAAAATATATAAAGTATGTCTCCAAAATCATATATAATTATATATCAAATATCAAATCAAATACTTTGCCATCATTGTGGGTTTTTGCAGATGCTGCTGGGATTTGTGGTTAGAAATTTATAGCCTTGTTAAACAACCATTCATTCAGTGACTGAAGTTACGATTGTGTTGAATTAAAGGGACATACAATGGGGCCTCGTAGCTGCAGCTGTCTCAGTATCCCTGTGGTGACATGATTGTGATTTGGGCATTTGTTCGCCGTAGGAAAGAATGATTGCAGCATCCATGGCTATGGGATCATCATTAGCAATTTTCACTGTGATCTTCCAATAAAAAAGGCAATGAGGAAGCTGCCAGGAGGGAGCAACTGACAATTGGGTGACTGTCTGATGCTGTAACTACTTAACAGAATTTACCTAACAATGGCAACTGTGACTGCTGCAACTTCTATCATAAGTCAACATGGTTCCATAACATTGCACATAATATTTGAGTTGCCAGTTCACATTACCATCTTTAAGCAAGGGCTCCCTGTAATATATAATGTGGATATTGTTTTATTATTTGTCTGGGACCCAAGTCTTTCCCCCCAGCTGTAGCACTGAGTAATAAACTAATTTATTTCACTGTGACTTAATAATAAAGGTCAGTTTTTGTTTTAATAATTGATGAGTAGGTATAGCATTTTGTAGCTGCATTTTTTTCAGGATTCAGGAAAGCATCAGTTAAAGACAAAAAGACAGCCCTAATTTTCTTTAAAAAACATATTAATAACTTAATTTTATTCCCATTTTTCTGAAAGTGTTTACCCATGGTTATGTGCTTTGGCTTAATGATTTCTTCATTCTATTTAACTTTGTTTAGGAGTCATAAATGGGTGCTTGAAGTGGCGCCATGTACTTTTGAGAATCTGCACATTGCAGATTTTCTTAAGAATGTTTAGTTGCTATAGACTACCTACTCATTTTTCCAAACTGTTGCAACTTCAACTTATGAAAGTAAAAATAAAAATAAGGCTGTTTTTTTCCATGAAAGAAAGAGAAGTGTTTAAGCCAAAACGCAGCAAAAAGTTTAAGTTTAAAAAGAACTCATTTTTCCACAAGTTAAATATTTTGTTATCACTGGGGATAGAAATGCTTAAGAATTGCTGCGTCCTCATGGTCAAGGATAGATTACATATAATTATACTGAAATTTAAACATTTTGAACAATAATGGGAAAATGGGAAAGATTAGAGAAGAACTCTTGGGAAAAATAAAAGGAAGAAACAAAAACATAGGACTCAACATGACTAAATATTGTCTCTGATGATACAAGCATCAGCTTCCAAGAATCTATGATGGAGAATTCTGACAAAAGATATCTTTGTCTGATCATGAAATGTTATAGCAAATGAATGACTGAATATCAATATAAAGAACTTGAAATAAAGCATAAATACAACCTCTGCCTGTAAAGGCAATTGCTGTCCTTTCTTTTAACACTTAAGATGATTTTTCTCCTGTTTAGCAAAAAGCTTTTTAAAAAATATAGCATGCAGCATGATAGAAGCAAATAGGATAAGGATTTTTAAAATGTCTTTTTACTAAAGTGAGCTTTACTGGATTATAAAACACAGAATAGAGAAAAATAAATCTCAAATGCCCTTCTGTTTTATCACATAATCGGGGACACTAAATGACCTGGTATTCTTCAACGTTTTCTTTTATTGTGGTGCACTGCCCTCTGCAGCTGGAAACTAGTATTTTTTGTTACTGAATATGAATATTCTTAGTATTATAATTTCATTATGTTACAGTTATTTCAAGTGGGAAAACAGAGGATGGAAAAAGAAATTTGTACATTGTTGACCCAAGAGCAATTACTGGGTCCATTTATAGATAAAACTTTAAAATAAACCTGACAGTTCTGTAGAATATGCCTATGAAAGGGTATGAAAGCAGATTTGGTTTCCATGAAATGTAATATTCTTATTATATTGTATTAAGGCAAATTTAAGTATACAATAAAAAAATCAGTTTCACCATTGCAGGAGAGGACTACATTCTTATGACAATTCTCAGTCTATTATGTTAGTTAGAATATATTGGTAGGATTTCATTCTTTTTATCTAGAACATTTTCAAATAGAGAATGTATTTGTATATTTATTAACACATTTTGAACACTTTTCATTAAAAGTAATCCTAAAAAAGATGTATTAATTTAAAGAAAAGTTTAGAATTTTAAAAAGGATGTATACAAGAAGAAAAATTATTCTGTGAGGGTAACTTGGACAGAGTGATTTAAATTTAATATGAACTTCAAAATATGGGTGTTAAGAGGAAGTTAAAAACAGATGGATTAAAAGATTTTGATTTCAGAAATGTTTTTAAAGAAAAGTTTAGTATTTTAAAATGGATGAAGAAAAATATTTTCCCTTTAATGTTAAAGAATCTGAAAGAATATAATGAATTTTGTTAATATAAATGGTGATAGCTTATAAAAATTAAGTGCAAATTTTTGTTGTTAGTTGCGAAGTTGTGTTCGACCCATCACAACCCCATGGACAACATTCCTCCAGGCCTTCCTGTCCTTTACCATCCTTCAGAGTCCATTTAAGCTCACGCCTACTGCTTCAGTGACTGCATCCAGCCACCTCATTCTCTGTCGTCACCTTTTTCTTTTGCCTTCAATCTTTCAAGTGCAAATAGAAATAAATATTATTTCCACAGCAAGGAAGACAAAGCAAAAATTGTTAAATTGTTTTATTCAAATATATTTGATTATGTTTTTTAATTTGGATATCATTTCTAGATTATCCTTTTTATTATGATAAAAAAATGAAACTTTGACTTTGGTTTTGCCAGTTAGATAGAATTGTTGTTAGAAATGGCTAGTTATATACTAACATGTAAAAGTAAAAAGTAGAGGCTACAATGTTATCTTATACAGTGTTAAAGACTTGGAAGTCAATGCTTTTTTCTTTCTTTCCTTGTACCTCATATTTCATTTCCCTCTCTCTTTTTTTCCTGTCCCTTAATTTCCTATTTTTTATTTTTATTTTATATATTGATAAAACAAAAGTGATTAAGTACATCTTAGCAGGCAATCTTCTATTTGCACTTAATAAGTTAATGAAATAAGTTGCTGTTAGGAGCTACTATTGTGAAGGCTAAGAGTGAAAATGAATCTAGACAAATTAGAAGTGATGATAGTACAATCTTGGAGCTGAGCGATTTAGCCAGAAATTATTCTGCTAAGGAAAGTTGTTTTGAACCCTGTTTGTCTTTTTATCTTTAAAAAAAGACTAAATTAAAGCCATTTTTATGATCTGTTTCTTGGTAGCATGTTCAATCAATTGAGCTTCATAATCTGGAAACTTCACTACTGTGGTATGTTCCACCTTGAAGGTATCTTTGTGGAACAAAAGTAAAACTTTTACTACAGCAAATCTAGTTATAAATGAAAATAAATTTAATAAATAAAAATAAGTAAAGGCTGACCATCTGCCATGCTTCTTATGGATAATTGAGATATAGGCTCATATTCATTTGGACTCAACATTTAAATATTCTGCTAGATTCAATTAGGTGCTGATGTTCTTCACTGATAATCTCACTTAATTTTTTTTTCTCTCACGACTTTTTTTGATTTTCTTGAGTACTGGCCTTATGTCACGGAACAAAAATTCTATATTAGCCTTCTTTTGATGCATTGTAGATGTATTAATTAGACAATAAACTTCCCTGGCATTGTTAGATGAGGATGTAAATATTAGTCTAACAAAATAGGAAAGTACTATATTTAGAACATACAGCTTTAAATCAATTGCTGTTAAGACTGTGAAATGAAGTCTTTATGAGATTCTTAGTGCTGCCTTATCAGCATTCTGGATCAAATAAAACATGTCTGCTATTTTGCCTGTCACAAGTTTTGCTTGTTTTCATTTGTGATAGTTTTAGGTAAAGCTAACTGCTTCATTTATCTATAAGTTGCAAACAAGTTTCAAATGGAATATAAATGTATTCTTGTTGAATCTTAAATAGTTTTTATTAAACAGATGGTATACAGGATGATAAAAAAAATTCATGTTGGTTTCACTGCTATCTTTAGTGTGACATACAGCAAATTCACATTAATTAGTGTTTGCATTATAAAAGAAGTAACAGGCAATTAAACTCTTATAAAACAAATAACAATTAAATTTAAATTTACAGAGGAGACAGTGAAATAATTGTTTTCTGTTTGCATTTTTGATTGAACTCTTGAAGATTCTGTAAATGTAACCATACAATAAAAGCAGAATTAGTTCAACTAATCATGTTTCCTGTCTGGTTTACCTTGGAGGGACTGACTTGTAAGTTTCTGTTAATATAGCCTTATAATAAAAGTAGAATTAGTTCATCTAGTTGTATTTCCCCATCTGGTTTACCTAAGGTGGCTGACATCAATCATGCAAGTACAAACTTCCTACACCACTTTTAACTTAGGCTGGGTGCTTTCTAAGTTTCTGTCTCTGAATGTTAGCTCCTTAGGGTCTCCTCCTTATCTTGACTGATTTTTTTCACAGGTAGTATCTCTTTCTCCCATCCCCCAAGGCCATCCACACATTCAATTATAAATATAAACTAATTAAATGAAACACTTCATGATATACAGAAGTATACTAATAATCTAGTTCTGATTTTTTTAAAAGCCTACATATATATTTCTGATATCTCAACAAACATATTAGATTTGATCATTTTTAGAAGAAATTGTAAACAAAATTACAAGATTAAATTGCAAACCAAATTTTACACATTTATTCCAAAACTTGGGAATGTCTCTTTCAATCTATGAACTAGGGAGGTTTCTTTGGTCTGATGTCTTTCCACCTAAGAGAGAGAGAGAGAAATAAAAAGAATATTGCATGTTTACATCCTACTTTATCAGAAGGGTTTAGTAAAAAGGTTTTGAATATATTTCTATCATTTTCACAAAAAATCAGATCTGACAGCATCTTTTAAAACAAATTTTATTAATGTATATATAAGCATATACCTTTTGATGAAATTTGGAAATCAGGAAATATGCTCCCAGTCTGATTTTCTGCCACCATAGAGTAACATGGTTCTTTTCCTACAATAGCTTTATTTTCATGAGGCAAGTTCAGGATCTTATTGTTATGGATACAGATCTCTTTGTTTTCTAAATATAGATGCTAACATTTCACAGCTATGTTAGCCTACAGAAATTATTGTCTGTGCTTGGGTTATATGACATTGTCAGGGTTGCAATATTATAATTTTAATTGCTTTAACTCATCATCAGCAAAATCCAAAAGTTTTTTTTGTAGGGTAATAGAGACATGGGCTTCTAAAAAGCTTTTAATATGGTTTCTTAAATCCAATAGTTAGTGGGCTGATTAGTTTGGCCTAGAGGACTATGCTTTGGTTAACTCCTAAATAATTTATAATTATTAATGGTGGTGTCATCAGCTTTGTTAAAGTGTTTAATTGGTTTTAAAATATTTTACTGGTGCTAATAGGAAATTGATTACACTAACAGAAGCTGTGTATGAAAATCTGTTATGTCCAGATAAAACTTCCATTTCTGGATTCCTTTTGATATTTTTTTTATTATTCACATAATTGAAAAGATACAATGGTTTACATTGTGTGTGTTTTGTGTGTGTGTGATGTGTGTCTGAGAGAGAGAGAGAATGTATTCTAATAGTAATTTTAATTGTATTGGCATTGCATGTTCTCTCTCTCTCACACACACATACACAGAAGGTATCCATTATATCTTAATTAATAACAATAGCACTTAGAGTTATATACCACTTTGCAGTGCTTTTACAGCCCTCTCTAAGTGCAGAGACAGCATATTGTCCCCAACAAACTGGGTCCTCATTTTACCCACCTGGGAAGAATGGAAGGCTGAGTCAGCCTTGAGCCTTGACAATCAATCTGTCAAATCGCAGGCAGCCAGCAGTCAGTAGAAGTAGCCTGCAGTACTTCACTCTAACCACTGCACCACCACAGCTCAATATGTGTATATATACATACAAAGAGAGAGAGAGAGAGAGAGAGAGAATTCATTATTGCATTATATAGGAAAAATTATATAGGTATCTGTTTTGGTCAATGCTGATAAATACCATTTATCATTTCAATCATTTGAAATAATTGCAGAAGGCACACTCTGCTTTCGACCGAGTCCCGCACGATCTCATCTGGTACGCACTGCGAGATCACGGCGTGCCCGAGCAGCTCG
>JANHFN010040455.1:0-11993 GCA_032468175.1 Toxicocalamus goodenoughensis
CCCCGGGGGGTGTGGGTTGGTAAAAGAGGAAACCACCCCAAAAGGGTGTCAGTCTTTTTTCCCCTGCCAGCTTGCTGGAGGATGGTTAATAATAAGCAGCTTAGGAAAAGAAGCAAAGGAAGGAGAAAAAATCTCCAATTCTCACCTGCATAGATTAAAGCTGGCATTTAAAGCACCTGACATCAGCCTCAAAGTTCACCATCGTATCCGGGAAGGAATGCACTTCAGGGGGTGACTCACTTTTGTTTGTCTTCCACGGGAGGGAAACTGAGGCCACGGGTCTCGTGGATCCGCTCTGTGAGTCAGGGGCAGGGAATGAATGGGAAGTGGGAACCCTTGAGGGCATCTGTCGGACAGCTTCCCTCCAGAAGTTGCTCCCAAGGCTGGAGGGTTTTAAATAGAAAACCGTTTGTCTGAAATGGGATTTAGAATCTCCTGCTTGAGCAGGAGGTTGGACTAGATGACCTTCCAAGGTCCTTTAAGGTTTTTTTTTTGGGGGGGGGGTTTAATCAGTGGAACGGCTTGCCACTAGAAGTCATGGGTGCTCCAAGGTTTTTAAGAAGAGATTGGACAGCCATTAGTCTGAAATGGTTTTCTGCTTAAGCAGGGGGTTGGATTAGATGACCTCCAAGGTACCTTCCAGCTCTGTTATTCTGTTATCTTGCCTCAATCCACCCCTTTCAAGACAAGGCAACCCCTTTCTCTCTCTCTCCCCTGCCCCCATCCAGCACAAGAACTCTGCCCATTCGCAGAGGCACAAGCTGGCTTGAGATGTTAGCTAAGGTCAAAGATGGCTTGATGAGGGTTTGGTGGAAACCCTACCCATACACACACATTCTGGGCCCCCCGCAGTGGCATTCAGTCCATAAACCATGGTTAATAAGCCAGATTGAACCTTGAAATAAGTCAAAATCAGGACAAAACGCTTGAGAAGATCACGCCCGATTATAAATTGAATAAATAATTCCAGAGTTTGAGACACCAAACTCAAGGCACCAAGTCAAATTGTGGATGGTGTTTGTTCTGGATACGAATGCCAACTCTTTAAATATATATATATATCTTATTTTCTGAATGAAAAACATCTCAATGGTGCAAAAGGGCACCCTTATTTTGGGATCCTGGGCTGGGTGCTCAGCTCAACAGCTGTTTTCTGCAAATTTTACATCATCAATTTTGCTCTGAGGAGCACCCACGGATAAAGGGATCGCCGAGAAATCGGGTGGGAAAATGGGGATTTAATACTTATCTTGTGATCTCTGTGAGGATCGGCCAGACGCCGCAAAGGGAGGCGGTGAGCGAAAAAGGCCACCTGCGAGCAAGAAATACTGACCGGCGGATATAAAAAATATTTGTGGCAAGGATAAAGTGGATTTTCCAGAGATTGGGTGCAGGGTGGGGAACTGAGAAAAATGTCTGGGGATTACAAAGAGAAAGGAAAGTTTTAAAGGCAGAAAACGTTCTTTGGAATCGAATTATGTCACACACCCCTAGGATTGCGTGAAGGTGAGAAAGGAAGGACGCCTAATATGGAAACACAGAAGAGACATGGTAGAATAGAGGTGTGGAATCAAGAGGCGATTTCTGCACAATGATGTGTGTGGCGTGAAAATATTTGCAATCGGCCCCAAAGGAAAGAAACTTTTCTCGAAGGGATGGGAAATCTCCTAATCCAGCAAGGAGACAAATCCAACCACAAGAATAAAGACCAGTGGCCAAGCAACTCGATAAATATAGCTCTTTTATTTGAAAAATCAACATACAAGGGGTTTGATTTTTGTCCGAGACCAGGAAAATATATGTATATATATATATTATATATATATATATATGTAATAAAGCTCCAGGAAATTTTAAAAAAAGATCCATTCTTCAGCCCAGATTGCATTAGCAGCTATTTAAAATTGTACAGCTCCATTGCAAATCTCATCATCTCGGCTCAAAACTTGGGTTTTTTTCCCCTCTCGGCGAACGACAAAAAGAAAAAGAAATGCAAACATTTGGAGCTGGGTTGGTGGATAAAGTTGAACTTTGTTGAAAAACTTAAAAATCATGCCTTGGTGAAAACGCCGATATTTCCTACGGATTGGGATTTCGAATTTAATCGGATTAATTGGGGGGGGGGGGAAGGTTTGCAGAAGCAGAATTGTTGGCCATGCCTTAAGGGTCAGGGGATGTCCAACCTTGGCAACTTTTAAGACTTTGGGGACTTCAAGTCCCATAATCCCCCTCCCCCCTGGCTGGGGGCTGAAGGAGGGACCTTCGTTGTGTTTCCGAGCACGTTCCCGGCCAGCCAGGCAGGAGAACTCCAGGAAAAAGTTGTCCTTTGCTCAACTGACAATAAGGCACTTGGTGCCAGGCGTGGCCTGGAGAGGTGATTTTTTTTTGGTGGAACCTGAGTTGGGTCCCTGGAGACAAAATAAATAAATTTGGCAACACGGCAGGGTTTTTGCAAAGCAGCCACGTTCTTCTCTGCCAGCTCACTGGCGGGTTCAAAAACCAGCCTCACCAGACAGGAATCCGGATCACGCTGGGATGCCAAGGAGCTGTCAACGCGCCGAGGCTGATGGATTCACCTCTTCTGGCGTGAAAACACAAGCCAGGATTGGAAAAACAGAAATTTCATTTGCTGCAGCCGCATCGCTCTCAAACGGGAGAGAAGGCGGCTTTTAAAAACTGCCAATTTAGCATCCAAACTGCAGTCCTGCCTCCCAAAGAGATGCTATGGGGAGGTCAGGTTTGATGCAGTTAAAGGAGAGAACTGTTAAAAAGGGGGTGATTATTATTGTTATTATTATTATCCTCCTGTTTTTGTTCCCCTTCTTGGCCAGGTTACCGAGTTTCGACTGTGCTCCAGTGTCGTTTTAATTTTCACAACCGAGTTGTGTTTCCTTCCAACAGGGGGAAATGAGACCACCTGCCCACCTGCCTTCAGAGGAAGTTATCTTCTGCAACCAGGTGCCCACCAGATGGTGGTTCCGAGTCCCATCCGCCTCTGGGGTTGGAGGAACTGACGGACGAAGGGACTTCTCGGTCCCCAAATATCCAGGTTGTGGGAAGGGGTTTTTTATGGGCCCGTTGTAAACCGGTGTCTTCTTTTGACCGACATCTTGTAAAGGAGCGCAAAGGACAGCAATTTCATGGAGATTACTCAAATCCAACCCATTTTCAAATCATAAAAACAAGGGGTGCCGTAGAATAGTCACAAAGACGAACACACTGCAGATTAAATCTGGGCTGGTTGGGTTTTTTCCCCCATAAATTCGCTTCTTGTCGCCGATATGAGTGTGAAACGGACAGAGGACTAACCAGTTCTGGTTTTGGCAACTCTCCATAATCCTCAACCCAATCCTGGCTGGTTTAATGGGAGGAAAACATCAGGAATTGGCCAGAGAAGGACTCGCCCTCCTGGGGGGGGAGGGTACCAAAAGTGGGATGGTCTACGGGACCTCTAGTTGTCCACTCCAAATTATCTTTTAGCTTCTGGGGGAGAAAGTCAGAAAGGCACTCCTTTAAAATGAGGAAAACAGAGCGGAAAAGTCGGAGAGGGGCAGCCATCTTCCGGATCCTATGGAACTACCTGCCACCAGATCTCCAGCCAGTGGTCTGAAGAGAGTTTGGGGATTCAGACACACCTGGAAGGCCACTTCTGGTTGAGATTTCTGGGGGAGGGGAGTCAACAGCCAAGCCAATGCGGGAGAGATTCGGTTGGGGAAACTGCAAATATTTCTCCCAGAGAGGCCAGGATGGAGAAAAACCCCATTGGTTTCAATTCCATGCAACGATTTCCACCATTCTGGATTGTTCTGCAATATAATTGCACACTGTCGCCATCTCCATGCAACCATGTACATGTATATACAAAAAAATATACATATTTAAAAGAAACTTCTGTTATTTCACCGCTCATCAATGCCCTGAGAACCAGATTTTAAAAATGCAAACAAACCTAAATAATACTCAATTTTTTTCTTTTACGGACGGGAGCCCTGGTTTTCCATCCCGTAACAACCCAAAAATAAAAACCTTTCTTCCAATTTTGGTTTTGTTTTTTTTAAATCAAGAAGTTGGTTCCTTTGGTGACCCCATTGGGGAAGAAACCTTCTCTCTGCCTGGGGGCCAGGGACCCCGCCCCACCGTGGGTTTTGCAAAGAGCATCCAAACAAACCCCAAGAGGGCCTTAACAGGAGCTGGTTTGGAGGTTTCCTTCCGTCAGAAGCGACGCGATGGAGGACGGGCCGTAAGCGCTGTCGAATTCTTCATCCGAACTCAGCTGGTCGTCCCGGAGAGAGGACTCGGCCGTTGACCGCGCTGCTTTGCGCCTGGAATCCCAAAAGAGGGAGGACACGGTTAAGCAGGGGTCTACCCCAGGACGATGGGCTCAAGCAGTGGGGAGAGATTTTCCAGGGATCAGAGGGAAGGAAAGGTCCAATGTTATAGGCTACCACATGTAATCGGGCACTGTGGTCAGATAAACTGCCCCTGGGCATGGAGGTTCCTTTTCCAACCATCAAGATTTCCATTTTAACCCAGGAGGGGGTGAATCCCGGGTGGGGTGGGGGCTGCATTTTTGGGGTGTTATTTCAAATTGAGGTTGTGAAGGAACCTGCAGCTTTCAACTTGTGGGAAAACAACTTATCCGTCCCTTCCAGATGGATGGATGAAAGGACAGACGGATAAACAAGTAGGTAGGTAGTTGATCTATGATGGACAGCCAAGTAGGAAAGTAGACGAATGGATGGATGGAGCTGTGGGAGGACAGGTAAGGGATGGATGGACAGACAAGTAGCTAGATGGGTGGAAAGGCAGAAAGACCAATGATGGACGGCCAAGCAGATAGATGGACAAATAGATGGATGACAGACAGGTAGTAAGTAGATGGATGCATGGACAGACAGATGGATAGGCAGGTGGGTAGATGGATAGATGGACAGACCAAGTAGGTAGACTGTGAACTCATAAAATATTTCTAGGGTCTTTTTAGAGTGGCCAACAGAAAGAGAGGGGGGAGCAGTGCAGCAGTTTGCAAACCAAAAGTGCATTCCATAAATGGTTTCAAAGATAGTAACTAGGCGACCGAAGTTTCTGCTGGGCAAAATTCTAATTGGAGAATATGATGGATGACTCTGGGCTATGGATGTGTCCCATTGGAGAATATCAATTACGATACACCCAGGGGGGAAACCAGGGTCAAGAGTGACAGTGAATAATGTGTCTCAGAGTCGGCTGCACTCAGGCAGTGCTGGCATGTTAACTCCCTATAAATCCTTCTGAAGTTTTGGAAGTTTGGCTCGAGACTTCATGATTTAAATGGGGGCAAACTGCCGGAATCCTGACAGATTTGAAGCTATCAAAGGAACAGCCGTTTAATCTGGGGTGCTGAGCCCAGAGAAGATGTTTAGGGGATACCCAAGAAAGGTGGGCCCCAGGGGTCCACTCTGCTCACCAGAGGTCCTTCTCCAGGGCTTTGACCCGGCTCTGGAGCTGCTCGTTGGTCTCATGCTGCTCCTCCAGCTCCCTCAGGGCCTTCTTACGGGCTGCCTCCAGCCGCTCGATCTCCTCCTCTGCCTCGTCCACCTGCCGCTTCAGTGCCTTGACCCGCAGGCTCAGCTTGGCGAAGAAAGGGGGGAGGACATGCCCATGGTGAGAGTCAGCCCCCCAAAGCTGAGAGGTGGGTTGGAGACTCCTCCTCTCCCTCACCCATGTTTGCTGAAACCACCATTCCCAGCATGCTCTGGGGCCAAGCTTCTTAGGTGGGTCTCTTGTGGAAGTTCTCCCTCACCAATCCGCATAGTCTGTGGCAGGAATTATGGGCCTCCAGGCTGTGATCGTTGATCATGCTAACTCAGCCTTGCTTGGGTTAGGGTTGAACGAACCCTAACGCCGCCCATTAAGCCAACATCAGAGAATGGCTTGGCCCAAAGCAACACTCAACCATCCGACCTTCTTCAGATCTTGGGCAGGTGGCCCATCTCAGGGAACCTTTTCGGCTGCTGGGCATTGAATCCTTTCCAAGCCTGATTTGTGAGCTCTGACACACCTCACAAGAGCTCCAATCTTCCCAGGAGGACGACAACTGCTGAGCCTCCACCTGGGCAGATCCTCACCTGGTCCTTCTGGTCGTTGACGTGCTGCCTTTCTTCGTCAATCTGGATGCTCACCTCCTTCATTTTCCTCTCCAGCTTCCGGTTGGAGGAGAGCAGGACGGTTTTCTCCCTGTAGAGACAGCGGCCGCGTCACTCCCAAGCCACCAGCCTTGGGGGAAAAGACCAGCCGGGTTGCAGTATCGCTGGATGTGATCCCGGGAAGCTTTCCAGGATCAACCACAGATTCATCGCGTGTGACAGGAGCAGCCAATTATGTCAGAGGCCAGAAACCACATCCACGTCTATTGTTCCAGCCACGGACGAATTAAGAGGCGACTTTACAGAATCGAAGCCAGCAGTGGGATCCTACCTGTTCCACTACTGGTTCAGCAATCGCATGCACACACCAGCTGAGACCTGCAGCGTCAATCAGCCGAGAGGATAAAGAAGATAGAAGCTTCTCCTCTCAGCTGATCGTCGGAGGCTTTTTTCCCACAACCGGGCCGAACCGGTAGCATACCCACTACGGATTGAAGCCTGTCTGATTACGAGGAACACAGCTTGGTTGTGACTTTGTTTTGTTCTGGTCTTGGCCTCGGGGACCAGATACCAGATGAGCTAGCTGTCAACTAAAAAGATACCCCTTTGGTCTTTTGAGCTGCCAGGAAAAGGGAGTGGGGGAAAACAGTGGATTCCTTAAGTGCCTAGATAATCACCTTGGCAGCCCAAAGTTGTCAGAGCGCAAGGATATTACTGGAGAGCGTGATTGATGCCTCTTGGCTATGGATGTGTCCCATTGGAGAATATGCATCCAGGGGGTGGGGGGAAGACCAGGGTCAAGGGGGAAATGAATGATGCATTTTAGCATCGGCTGCATCCAGCCAACGCCAGCATGGCCACTTCTAATAAATCAATTTTCTTTTCTCTGAGAGATGTGGCTAGAGACTTATGATTTGAACGGGGGTGGATTTGTTGGAGTCCTGACACGAGCATCACGAAGAGAACGCGCAGAGGGTTACCTCTCTTCCACCAGGAGCTTCTCCTGGAGTTCTTGGATCCGCGACTCCAACTGGGAGACGTTGGCGCTGGACTTCTGCAACCCTTCGTTGCTGGTCAGACGGCTTTTGAGGTCCTTGTTCTGGCAACAGGAGTGGGGGGAAAATGATAGAAAGTAGGCAGGAAGGTGTGGAGAGGTTTAAAGGGGATCCTTACCCTCCTCCCCAAATCCTTCCACTCCCCAGGATGAGGCTGGTGATCCTTTTCTTGACAGCAAGAAAAGGTCCCTTACAACAAAAATAAAAATAAAACAGGTTGATTTGGGAGGAGCCCTTCTAAGGAGGAGATCCAATAGTGGGATGTGGGAATGACCTTGGAGGATGGAGGAACGAAATGCGGATTATGGGAAGAATTGGAGAAGGGAGCACAGGGCCCTCAGCTGCATAATGAGTGGAGAAAGAAAGTCAGAAAGGAAATATTTCTCAGGCTGTATAAAAGAGACAGCAGGAGATATATACTTTCAGACGTACAAGATTCTGTTCATGTAGAATAAAATAGGATTAACGCATCTGGTTGTTTTTGCTGTCCGGTCTACCTGGGAAGGGTGAAAGCTCAAACCCACAGCTGTTTCTGTTTCTTGAAGACGTGAGAATGCTCAAATCAAGAGGGAAGCCCAAAGGTTTTTTTTTTCCTATTACTTATAAGTTTATTATTTCTCCTTTCTGCACAGAAATGTGAAATTTGTGTAAGACAACATCAGGCGCCTCCTTAAAATATCAAGGAAGTGGGTGATTCTTTCTACTCGAGCCTCAATTATTATTATTTTTTTCCTCCTAAAACACACAGAACTTTTGTCCCGTGGCGAGGGAGACGGGTGGTTGAAAAAAAAAAGCAATAAATAAATATTATTTTGCACTGGCTTGAGCTATTCAAAGTTGTTCCGCTGAGCAGAGCAACCTGGCCAATCAAGAGATGCTCAGAGACTGCCAAATGCACAGGTGGCTACGTCAGCGGAGCCAGGCCGAAGTGAAAGGCGGCGTGAAAAATTTGGCTGAGCTGATAAGTCATGATCATAAACGAGCCTACAATTAAAACGTAAGGTTGTGTAATTCCTGTCTGCCTAGTAAAGAGAGAAAGAGAGAAATCTCTCCACTTCATCTCCTGAGTTATATAACAGGCATTATTATTATTACTATTTTGCAGCGAACCATGGCCAGGTGGCACAAAGGGGGGGAAATATTGCTTTTTTTTTCTTTTTAAGAGCTGCGTTGAGTCTCAAAAAGTCCGCAAACATCCTCAAACCAAGTTCAGACTTGTTGGGGTTGGTCTACTGCAGGGAGTGGAGAAAAAGAAAGGTGTTTTTTGGGATCAGCAACAATGAGAATTTTATTCCTTTAGCACAGGAAATTCCTGGGTTGGTTGGGGTTTTTTAGACGAAAAGCAGAAAAAGAGGTGAGGTCCTTCGGCCGGAGCTGGAAAAAATTCATGGGAAAGAGCCAAAAAAAGTATCTTTTCCATTAAAAAATTGTGAAAGTTGGCTGAATCGGGGTCTACAGGAAGCTAAAATAATGCAAATTTCATAATTAGGTGAACTGGGGCATTGCATGAGTTTTAGGGCTTCTAAAAACTGGCCGGGTGGAAAACGAATTTTGTGTTGTTAGAAAGGGAAAGCTTTTGGCCTGCCAATCAAGCAATGCTGGGAGGTTTTCTTCTTCCAAAGAAAAAGAAGGACCAACTGAAGAAGCGTCCTGTTGAGCCCAGAAGCTTGCTAATTGTTCATAGAGGTTGGGGAAAAAAGTAGGACTATAAGAAAAGCCGCTACCTAGTGGCCATTTTTGGCAGTGCAACTCCCGCCGAATGTACCAGTGGCAGAAAATATTAAGAAAACAAGCCACCTTGTCCTCTTTAACCAGGTTAAAAGCCCAGAAGCAGTGTTTTCTCAAAATGCAAAGCTGGCTTAGCACAAATCTTGGTTAAATTCTGGGGTGGCTCTGTGAGACCCTCAAGAAAAAACCCACTGGTTGTTGCTAAGTTGTCGTGTGAACGAGATTCCCCTCCTGGCAGGAAAGCATTAAGCCCTCCGGGGATCCTCCGTGTCTAGAGATAGACTACTCCTACACTGGGTGGCTCTATTCTTGGGTGGCAATCCCCTGACCCCGGGACACCGCCACCGTAGTGCATAAATGCCACTTGGTTCAGTATCTGAATTTCAATCCGGTGCCTGTTAGGGATGCCGCTATGGTTGTAAGTGTGAGGAACCGGCCATAAGTCACTTTTTTTCCCAGCGAACCGTCATAAGTCGAGGACTGCCTGGAATCTCTGCTCCGCTTACCTGTCGTTCCAAAGCAACTTTATCGCACTCCAGGTCTTGGCGGATGGACCGTTCCTGCAGCAACTCGGCTCGTAGCTGGTCGATCTGCGAGGAAAGAGAGAGAAAGGGGGGAGGTGGCGGGAGATAACCTTACGTATGGCTACCAGGTGCCCATCCTGGTTGATGGATGCCTCCCCGAACGCTAATCTCCCAGTGTTTCCTGCTCAAAGGTAGACTGCTCCTGCACATGGTGGCTCGGTTCAAATTAAAGACATAAAAAAGAGCCCAAGGACTGGCCCTGAAGAGTTTGCTTTCTTCTTTCGGGGAGCAGTCCAAGATATTGAGGGATTTCCCCCAGGAGGCCAGCTGAAACCATGCGGTGATACACTGCACCTGAATGGGGAAGCTCCGTCGGGGCCCAAGGAGGATTCCTTAGGCCCATTTTCTTGCACAAACCATCCAGCTTTCCTTTTAGCCCCTTGTCAATGGAACAACGGGGACCCTCGGCGGCTGAAAAGCCCGAGCTGAAAACCCGTGTGTGTGTGTGTGTGTGTTTGTGTCTCCAGTTCGAATCCTGCCATGTTACAAATGCCTTTGATCTTTTAGCCCAGCCCAACCCTTCCCTTTGCAAGATGGCTCCGTGACAATATTTACACTAAAGTTGTCTAGACGCTCGCAAACCTTAGTGATAATAACACCTTTCGCTTGGATTTTTCTTTTGTTTCTCCCTCCCCGATTTACTTTTTCCCCCTCCCCAAACTGCTTGGGTGACACAGCTCTAAAACGCCCAGGAAATGATACGTCTTGCAGAAAACTAAATATAGGCATTGACAGCGCCGGGAAGGGCTGGGAGGGGATGAGAAGGGGTGCAAACACCCTGACAGACGCAGCCTCAATCTCCTTTGACGGGCCCTGCAGATTTCGTACAAAATAGAAATACGGGAAGCGCCGAAGCTCGCTGGTCTGATGCAAGAGAAATATTTTCCTTTTATTGCTTGCAAACCAATAGGGCCAAGCAATCTGACCGATTCTGGAATGACATTAATGTCTAAGCTATGGAGGTAACCTGGCAGGGAAGAAGATGTCAGGGCTCTGGCAGTTACCCCCATTTAAATCATGAGTCTCTAGCCGAACTTCCAAAACTTAAAGGAAGTTAACTTAAACTTAAAAATTAGGAGCAAACATGCTGGTGCTAATTCATATTCTCCAATGGGACACCTCCATAGCCCAGAATCATCAATCACGCTCTCCAGTTAGAATTTTACACGGCAGAAACTTTGGTCACCTAGTTACTATCTTTGAAAACTATGGAATGCAAGCTGCCCCACTGCTCTCCCCTCCTTTTCTGTTGGCAACTGTAAAAGGACCATAGAAATATTTTTTGAGTTGACAGGAGACAAATTAACTTTCAGGTTCAATTAATGTGCAATGCGTGAGATTTTTCGAGGTGTCCGCCATAAAAGTGGGATGTTGTGTTTTGCAACTGCCGAGGTACCCCCTTTTCTATGCATATTAGGACTCGGGGCGACATCCGAGGCTCTACGCAGCTCACCTGATCTCTGGATCGGTTGATCCTCTCGGTCAAAAGCTCCACCGCGTTGCGTTCCTCATCCAGCTCCACTTCCAGGCGCTTGGATTTATCCTGCAAACACAGGGATGGGCTTAGCAAGGGCACAGGATCCACAACAAGCGGTCCAAAAACACTGTTTCATGTTGGGTTTTAGCAAATGGGCTGGTAATTTATTTTATTTTTTTATTTTTGTTTCCCTGCTCTGGAATTGGCTGCCTTTTTTAACAGGGGAAGAGGGAAAAATATTTATTTTTCTTCTAGAAAAATGCTGGCTCGGGGAAAATGCAAAGTTTTGCAGTACGAAAAATGCTGTCCCAAGCATTTTCGTTGTGGCAATGCAAAATTTTGCAACGCAAAATGAATTGGGGTTATTGCAAAAACTGGTTAGCTTACAGCGCGGAGTTTAATAAAATGGGGGGGTGGGGTTAAGTTTGAAAGCAGATACTGCCCTCTGCTGGTGACTGGAAGTAATGGCGGCAGCATAGCAAGCTATAAAATTGGGCCCGGCTCGCTTCGCAACTCTGTCTCGCTTTGGGACGGATATTCTGGTCCCGACTCTGGTCGTAAGTAGAGGACTACCTGTAGCTATGCCCCCCCCAAAGGAGAGAGAGGGGGATCCGTCCAGAGACCCGTACAAACCTCCAGCGCTTTGACCTGGCGGGATCGATCGTCCTGAGATCGCCGCTTGGTCTCCATCTCCTGCTCCAGGTTGCGGAGCTGCTGGGCCAGGAGCTCCTTGTCCAGGAGGGCGTTCTCACGCTCGGCCTGGCTGTCCTGCAGGGCCTGTTTGAGATGCAGCACCTGAGGAGGAGGAGGAGGAGGGATGGAAAGATGGATAGAAGGTTGGTTGGTTGGTTCGTAAGAAGGGAGGGAGGGAAGGGAAGGCGAGGGAGGGAGGGAATTAAAAGGGGGAGGGAGAGAAAGAACGAAAGGAAGGAAAGAAAGTCAGGGAATTAAAAGGGGGAGGGAGAGAGAGAAAGAAAGGAAGGAAAGAAGGAGAAAAAGAAAGGGAGAAAGAGAAAGGAAAGAA
>JANHFN010040804.1:0-11977 GCA_032468175.1 Toxicocalamus goodenoughensis
AAAGGAAGGAAGGAAGGAAGGAAGGAAAGGAAGGAAGGAAGGAAAGGGAAGGAAAGGAAGGAAGGAAGGAAGGAAGGAAAGGAAGGAAGGAAAGGAAGGAAAGGAAGGAAGGGATGAGTGCTGCTCAGGCATTGTGTAGGGAGGGACCTCCTGCAGCTCCAATCCGAATGGCCGCAGAGCCTCCTGGCTTGGGATAAGGTGACCGGAGGGCTTTGCTCCTTGGTCTTTGAAGGACCGAGCACCTCACCCATGGCCATATCAGCATCCATATGGTTAACGAAGTGGCCACATCACACCCCTGGCCAAGAAACGCGTTGGGAAAAGAAGGAAACCTACTCTAGAAACCCCGAAGGTGTTTTTCCAAAAGGCAACTGGACTTTTCTGGAGGTATTTTCCTTTGAAAACATTTTGCTTCTCCTCCAGGAAACCTCTTTAGCTCAGCTTGGAACTGAAGAAGCTTCTTGGAGGAGAAGCAAAATGTTTTCAAAGGAAAAAAAAGAACCAACAAAGTCCAGATGCCTTTTGGGAAAGCGCCTTTGGCGCAACCATGACCTGGGATGACTGAGAATCTCCACAGACAATAAAGAGCTGAAGTAAGTTTCAGTTGCATTTGCTCCTGGCTGGGGGTGAGTAGGCTAAAGTGCCCATTTTGATGAGGATGTGGCATAACGGAAAGGCTATGGGGGCATGGCGGTGCCCTGGCTAGGGGACATGGGGGAGGTCCCTTAAGGTAGACCCAAAGATTAACTTTACCCTTCTTCGATCTGCCCCAGACTGTGTTGCACTAAACTGCAAGGCTGGTGAACAGATCCTGGCTGGTCAAACGTCCGTATTGATAGGAGAGTTTCAATCACAAGGGAAAAAGCCCATAAAGGTTTTCATCACAATGAAAGAAAGAAAGAGACATGGCTTCTCTTCCATGAATCAACGGTTGTCCATCTCTTGCCTTCAACAGGCCCTTTGATTCCAAAGCTCTTCTCTCTTATTTAATCAGCCCTGCATTTGTAGATCTTTTGTCCCAGGACAGGCCAAAGGTCTCTGGTTCTTAGCCCCCTGGGCACCTCTGTTTCTTTGGAGAAGTAGCCACAAGCTGGCCTTGTTTCTTTTAATTAAAGAAGGCCAAATGCCGGTGATCTGGAGCAAAAGGCAAAGTTTTATCCTGTCGATTGCTAAGTTCATGTCCTTGTTTGGTAGCCTAGATAGAAAGGAACTCAGTCGAGGATGCCTCACAGAAGCCTGATTGCTGAGCATGTGGAGAAGAAAAGGAAGCAGCAGAAACAATAGCAACAGGAGAAGAAATGTTTGTAGATTAGGCCTCAATCTGTAAAAGAAAAAGGGCAGAAATAATAAAGAGGATGGATACACGTGTTTTTTTTTCTCCTTATCATGTCCCAGATTTACCAGGTTTTAGATTTGATAGAGCTTGGGCTTCACCTCCACCTGGGACAAGAACAAAATCTTGGGGAAAGTTGCAATCAATTACAGTTCTCCCCTTTCCCTTCCATATTTCATCAGGCGACATGCGACAGATAAGCATCACTCTATGTGACTTTACTCTGACCGATGGGGGAACTAACTCAGTCCCACTGGAAACATTAAAGCCTGTTTTCGTGCTTCCTTTCATATTTTCCAGACAAAGCATTTCTCAGTGAATATATGTAGCCGAGTTTATTGAAAAAAAGTCCAGCAGTTATTTGTAGACAGCAGGAATGCTTCCAAGCTGATACGAGACAGAAACGGTGACACAACCAAATGCATGTTGGTTGAATTCTGTTAACTTGCTTTACTGAGCTGTATTCACGCATAGAATAATAGAGATAGAAGGAACCTGGAGATCTTCTAGACCAACCCACTGATTGAGCAAGAGATCCTATGCGATTTGAGACAGGTGGCTGTCCAGTCTCTACTTAAAAGACTCCACTGATGAAACACCCACAACTTCTGAAGGCAACTTCTGTCCCCCTGATTAATTGTTCTGACTGTCATGAAGTTTCTCCTTAGTTCTAGGTTGCTTTTCTCCTTGGTGAGTTTTCTTGTCTTGCTTTCTGGTGTTTCGGAAAGCCCCTCAAATACTGGAGTGGTGCTACCATGTCACCCTTGGTCCTTATTTTCACTGAAGAAGGCATTACCCAATTCCTGCAACTGTTCTAGCCTCCAGCCCTTCATCTTTCTTTGCTTCTTCTTTGTTTCAAAGAGGCAGAAATGGAGATAATCATCGGGTCAATTTTCAAATTGCTTTTGAGGAATCCTGAGTGAAAAGGCTGTGTGGGCCTGGAACCAACCCACAGCAATACATATTTAGCCCAAAATGGGGAGAAGTGGTAAGAATCATCCAGTAGTAATTAGCATTCAGCTGAAGGTTTGGAGTTCAGGGAGGAAATATTGCAACCAATAACTGTTTTTGTTTAAGGAGCCTTTTCTGCCAACTGCTTTGTTTTTTCTGAATGAAAACGTATAGTTATGCGGTCTGCAGTCAGCAGGCGGTTTTACCATAATGGCAATGATATAAACAATACAGATACTCAAGCCCAAGATTGAGCAGCCTTTCCTTTGTGCTGGGTGTGTCATCTGTTCTGCTTTAGAGGAAAAAGGACCCTCCTTCAAATGAGCTGTCAGTGGATAATTTGATATTCCTAGGACTCTCTTTCCTCTGCACATCCTTAAGGATAGTAAATCCTGGAGGGGAGAATATGAAATAGCCCATCAACAATTAGCAACAGCTGGATTCCAGATGGGGAATCCACAGACACCGCCTCCTCCACTGCAATGTGATGTGGTGCATTAATGTAAGGGTGGCCTTTCAGGCAGCTGCCTCTGTAAAGATGCATTTACCCCTAAAAGTCCTTGTTGGGCCCCCTCAGAGAGCAACGGAGGCTGAGTTTGAATCTTTCCACCCACCAAGGCACCACTTGACGAGTTAAACAACAAGGACGAAAAGAGCCATAAAATCAAATGCGACTCGCTTCACCGCCGCCTTGCTTAGCAGCGGAAACTCTGGCCCCAATTGTGGCCATAAAGTCAAGGACTACCAGTATTTCTTCCTGTGGTTTATTCAGACTCACCCTCTTTGGGCAAGGGAGTTTTGAACACGGAGAAAGATACCGGCGGTCCTTGACGTACGGCCACAATTGAGCCGAAAATTCCAGTTGCTAAGTGAGACACTTAAGGGAGAGTCTTGTTCCAGATTACGACCTTTCTTGCCACAGTTGTTGAGTGCATCGCTGCAGTTGTTAAGCTAGTAACATGGTTGTAAAGTGAATCTGGCTTCCTCATTGACTTTGCTTGTCAGGAGGTCACAAAAAGGGATCTCGTAACCTCTTTCTCCCTGCCCGGGACAATGCAACCGTCATAAGTACATCCTAGTTGCCAAGCGTCTGAGTTTTGATCACGTGACCATGGGGATACTGCAACGGTTGTAAGTGTGAAAAATGGCCCTAAGTCACGTTTGCCATTGTAACTTTGAACGGTCACTAAAAGGAATGTTTTTAAGTTGAGGACTAGCTGTATGGGCAGCTGCTATTCCCCTCCATACTGGGCACTTCCCTACCTGAGACTTAACGTGGCTTTCTCTGATTAAGGGAGACTTTCTGGTGCTCAAACAAAGGGAGGGGGATGTTTTCTCCACCACAAAAGACACAAGGCGGAGTCTGCCTCTTTGGGGACCTTCGACCTCCCACCTCCCCCATTCCAGTTTTGAGCTGGTGACTTCTCCCCGGAACATCGGCAAAAACCTCCTGATCTCTCTTTCATATGCATGGAAAATACCTTGATGCTGGCCCTCAGGTCTGCGTGCACCTTGATGGGTTTTCGTTGGAATCCTGTATGTGCTTAGTAGTGCATGTGTGTGTGTGTTTGTCTAGCACGTCTGTGTGTCAGGGGGAATGCCACTGCGACGCAGAGCAACGTGTGAAGCGAGTTTCTGCAAACCGCTGCGGATTTCTCCTGTCTGGGGTTGAGCGGCTGGTACCGTTTGGGCTACACGGGGGTCTACAGGTGGCGAGTGAGCTAGTGAATAATCGATGAAAAGAAGCAACAAGAACGCAAGACCAGCATTTTTAGCAGCAACCCTTTGTCCTTGGTTAATAGATAAGTTTGCTCCTGGAGCTTCACTTAGACGCCAGCAGGAGGGGGAGGCAAAAAAGGAGAATTTAACTTCAACATTTCTCTCGTCATTAGTTTCTATAGGAGAAAAGGAGGCAGAGCTGGGGAGGGCGGGGTTAAACACGTTATCAGCTTGGAATCGTTACGTTGCCACAAATGGCCCAAGTTCAACCCCTCTTGAACTCCGTTGACTGTTATACGGACTAGAGAGAAGACCTCCAGGATTCCTTTCAACTCTGTTATGCTGTACAGGTAGTCCTCTACTTGCAACCGTCGTAAATACAATTGACACTCACAATTTGTTGGGTCCTCAAGGAAAAGGGGAGAGTTTTTCAGGATAAAGTGAGAGGATGATTGTATTCCCATTTTTTTTTTAAAAAATAATAATAATCTGGGATAATCATTTACCTATCTTTGGTTTCTAAGAATCTTGGCTGATATGTAATTTTTGTCTCCTCTTGTCTATGAAAGAAAGTCACAGCATGGAAGCAACTTCTTTTTACAGCCTGAAGCACAATTCGGGCGGAGTGTGTGTGTGTGTGTGCGTGCACATATTTGTGGTGCGCGCGCGCCCCCAAACTCATGCGTCTGCCACCAAAACAATTAGAAGCAGGCCTTCCATTAAGGATGAACGGTCTACAAGAACGTTTGCAAATTAGCTGTTGTTGCTCCCTTCCCCTCCTTTTCATCTTTTTTCTTTTCCTTTCTTTCAAAGAGGGGCTTTTGAGAAATGAGACCAGGCAGGGAGGGAAACCTTGTGCTTTTCTCTGTGACTGGAAAAGAGAGAGAGACACACACACACAAGAGGCCGCAGATAAGAAGCTGTTGCTGAGATAGTGGCCTGCCTCTTGGGAGAGATTGCAAGGAGTTGAGCAGAGCAGAAAATGAGAGGGTCTCGGTGGGTTTCTCTTGCTGGAGCTAAGCATACACGCTGTCTCGGCTTCCAACATTGGGGGGGGGGGGGGAGGAAACCCTGGGAAATTTCTAGATGGGTTGTAATGCATCTGGAAAGGGTCAAGCTGAGCTTGCAGTGTAAGACAGCAGCAAAAATGGCCAATATGGTCCCCTACGCCAGCAGTGGCCCTTATGACTTGGGGACTTCAACTCCCAGGATTCCTAAGCCAGCCAGCCTAACAAATTCTGGGAGTTGAAGCCCCCAAGTCGTAAAAAGGCCATCATTTCCCACCCCCAGCCTAATTTAGGTATACATTTGCTACATGGACTTGTGATGGATAGGTCTTTTTTTTAACCCCACTTGCTGTTTCTATGCGAGCTTTTGGGTTTGCCTACGTTTTTTTCTTCCTTTCTATATTTTTTATTGCTTTGACATTTTCTTTGAACAGCCGCCCAGGGTCACAGATTTGAGATGGGCGGCCACATATATCTAATGAAGGAATTAATTTTTGCCTCAGTTGAATCCCTGTTTCCAAATCAGAGTGATAGATAATTGCTATTCTGTGCGAGTCAAATCTCGCAGGTAAGACTCTGACCTAAATCATGGCTTCATGCTATCAGATGGCAAGTTTCAAATGGTCACCTGAATAAAAAAAAAATCTTTCCTAATTGGGAGAAGGTTTGGCACCTTTGATCACCAACCACCAGCAGATTGTAATAAATGGACTCTTAGCCCATCACGTAAACACATGGAAAAGAATTTAAAACCTGAAAGAATCTACCTTAACAAACACACTAATCAAGGAGAGGTGGATAATTCCTGCCTCAAGCTGTGGTCTCTTCCCCCAAATTTTTACCCCGTTTATCTTGCTTCCTCAACTGTGTGGTCTCTGTCTCTCAAGAATGACCTTTTTGGCTTCCTACATTGAGGTGGAGTGGGACTAGATGGCCTCTAAGGGACTCTCCCTGCTGTAGCATTCAGGACTTTTGCATCATGCATCCTGGCTAAAACGATGCTCCAGAGATTGGATTCTCCTCTGGAATTCCAGCAGGAACTGACCTACTCCGAGCCTCTCAGATGAACGCAAAGGCTGCAAATTAATTACCCTCCAGATTTTGCCTTTTCTCGGGGCTTGGCGAGACTGCTTGAAACCAGCCAACCCGACAAAAATAAACGGCACCTTCCATGCGAACATCCACAGATAAATCGTCGTCGAAATGCGCACGGCGCAGAAACGTCTTTTCTCCGAAATCAAGCCTGCGCAAACATCTTTTTTTAAACATCTCTGGGTAGACACTTCTAATTGTTAGTGTTTATAAGGCAGCAGTGCCTAATTGCATCCGAGAGAGAACGCATTCCCCAATATGGATTTAAAGGCGTATTAATATACATGGATTTTTCATGCAATGGAAATAACCCAGCAACACATAAATAATGAAGACGGCAGAAGAAACAAGCATCTGTAACTTCAGCAAGTAGGCGACGCCAGCGCGCAAGGCTCAGCAAATCTGTAGGCTGGCAGAGAGCAGCCAATGAGAGGTTGTCTGAATGGCTTGGGACTTTCAGGCTGCATCTGGATGGCAGCTCCATCAGTGCAGTTGGGATGGCTCGTGAGCAGGTCTTGAGATGACTCACTCGACTAACAAACCATCACCGAAGCCCAAAACTTCCCTTGCTAAAATGAGACAATCGTTAAGCGAGCTGCGCCCTGCTTTACGACCTTGCTCGCCAGAGTTGTTGAAGTGGATCGCTGCGGTCATTAAGCTAGTCACACGGTTGTTAAATAAATCTGGCTTCCCTGTTGACTTTGCTGGTCAGGAGGCCGCAAAAGGGATCACATGACTCCCGGGACAATGCAACCATCATAAATATGAGTCAGTTGCCAAGCATTTGAATTTTTGATCTGGGGATACTACAGCGGTGTGAGAAACAGTAATAATTGATTTTTTCCAGTGCCGTCGTAACTTTGAACGGTCACTGAATGAGCTGTTGTAAACCAAGGGCACCCTGTATTTCCAAGCCCGCTGAGAACAGGTCTGTTATACTGCTGAGAATCAATTGGGCCCAGGACCAGACCCATATTGACCTGTAGGGGACATGCATAAGTGCACCAACATGCCTACCCTGTCCTATTGTTTCTTCTTATTTTCCTTATATGTATCCATTTCATGTATTCATAACTATGTTTATGCTTACACCTATTATCTTGTAAGCAATTGACAAATCAAATAAATGAAAAAAATAAAATAAATGGACCTGAACGGAATTCTGCCCCGTGGCTGGGAAGAGCCCAATCCATCCCCTTTGGCAGCTGACCTCTTTGTGGTCCTAGGCCCAATTCAGGACCTTGGACAGCTCCTAAAGGCCAACAGACACATGATTTCTTTTCTCTGGTTGCCCAGGAAGATAGTTGGAAGGTTCTTCCGATGAAAAGCACACGCGTGTTCGATGCTTGTGCCCGCTCAAACACGGATGCTCCCCCCCCCTCCCAGCCTTATGTGCTTACCGTTCACGCTCTAGGACAGTGTTTGTTGAGCTCAGCAACTTTAAAGCAAGGTGGACTTCAGCTCCCAGAATTCCCCAACCAGCATTGCTGTAGGGAAGGGATCTGTCGACCGCAGCCACTGCAAAAGGCGCGGACGTCAACTCCCAGAAACCTCCAGCCTGCAGGAATTCTGGGAGTTAAAAATTCACACATCTTAAAGTCGCGCAGGTTGACAAACACTGCCCTAAGGCAGCCAAGTAAGTTGTCTGCAGTTTGCAATCCAGGGAGTTTTTGACTTGCGGCCATTCCTTAGCAACCATGCAAGGGTCCAACGGCACTGAAATAAGTGACTTACTGTACAACCAGTCCTCGCACTTGCATCAGTCGGAGCACCCCCGTGGACATGTGATCAAAATTCAGTTACAAGAGTTGTAGCATGCCACAAGCAAAGCCAAGGAAAGAAAAGTTGGATTCACTCAACAACCCCACCATTCACTCAACAACCACAGCAAAAAAAAACCCAACTCAATTGACAACTGCCTTGCTTAGCCACGGAAATTCTGCTCAACCCAGGAATGCAACCATACGGAGCCGATGGCTGCCGCGCTGTTGGTGGCAGTCTGTTCCACTTCCTGTCCTTCCTTTCTGCTTTTTTTTTCTTCCTCTCGCTGCCTTAGGCAAAAAGGCTATTTATGTCTAAGGCTTCTTGCAAGCTGCCTGTTGGTCACTCGGTTCATACAGTCTGGGCTGCTCTGTTTAGCGCAGCCTGATTCTAACTGGTTTTCACCTTTCCTGTCTTTCCAAACAAGCAATCTTTGCACTGGTGTGCACAGCAGATAACAGATAATCAGAGTTGGAAGGGACCTTGTAGGTCATCTAGTCCAACCCCCTGCCCATGCAGGGTGCCTGGTTAATTTTATGTGCAGAATACTCCCCTTCCACTGTTAGCTCGCTACCGTGGCCATCCATGCTCCCAAATGTTGATGGAGTTTCTCAGTCGACTTTTTGCTTTTTCAAAAGGCAAAACAGCTTAGAGAGGGCTGTAAAAGCACTGCGAAGAGGTATATAAGTCTAAGTGCTTATATCACATTGTTGGTTTTAGACAAACGAGAATCTCAAATCTTGTGAGATTTCCCCACCCTGCTTTTCTCACATGCACAGAGGAAGGATGCGAAGGCAGCTGAGAACTCCCCTCCACCTGTTCCCGGCTGCTGTAGTTAAGTCCTTGATGGATCCCAAAATACGCCGTTTTCTCCCAAGCTAAATAGTTAACGTCGCAATTGAGTCCTTTTGAGCATCCGTTCCCAATTAAGTTTCATTAGCTTAACGAACGTTGGTCCTGTCCTCCGGAAAACTCAGTTCATCCCACCTTCTTCCACCTGTCAAACATCAGACAGCCATTTGTCTGGGATAATATGAGGATTCGGAGGTTGGACTAGAACAGTGAATAGTCAAATTTTGCGGCTTTGTGGCCCGGCTGGTGGAAAGAGAGGGGATCTTGGGCTGGCTGGATCTGCTTCACGACCATATGATTCACTTAATAACCACGGCAAAAAGGATCATAAAATCGGGCATCGATGATTTGACAAGCGCCTCGCTTAAGCAGTGGGCATTGTGCTCTCGATTATGGCTGTAAGCCGAGGATGGCTTCTGTAGTTATGCCTGTGGCTGCCCTCTCCCTTGCTAAAGCTCAACGCCTTGTAGTTAGGGACAGAAATTATACACGGAGCCCTTGCGTAAAACGAGATCCGAGAGGCTTAAGTTAAATCAAAGAGGATTTTTATGGCCTGGCGGGTTACGGGCCGGTTTCCAGCAGCTGCAGTTGGCGCGGGAAGCAGAGGAGGTGTTGCTGTCAAAATGCAAATGCGGCCTCGGATCTTTAACGGCTGGAATAATTTATTTTAATGCCTCGGTGGGTATTGTTTCTGCCGCTGCTCTCCCTTTTTCCCATTAAAAGCCAGCCTTGTGCCATCACATACTAATCATGTGCCACCAGCTGGGGGGAGGGAGGGCCCCCATCAAGGTGGGGAATGGCCGGCGGACGGATCTTCCGAAGCCATTGGGGAAAGAGGGAAAAATCCTAATAAATCCCCCTTAATGAAGGAGCAGGTGTTGGGGGGAGAGTGTGGCAGGAACCCTGGCATGTTGGGAAATGGGTCCTCCAGGCCCTTACGGGATTCTGATGTGGCCTCTCCTCTCTCTGATCACAGCCGAGGCTAATGTGACATCGGAAGGAGCTGAGAAGGTCACCCTGGCTGACTTCAGCCACACGTTTGGCTGAATAACTGTAGTTGTTAAGTGAATCAGGTGGTCGTTAAGCAGATCTGGCTTCCACCATTGATTTGGCTCATCAGAAGCT
Organism: Toxicocalamus goodenoughensis; assembly: GCA_032468175.1. Taxonomy (NCBI): domain Eukaryota; kingdom Metazoa; phylum Chordata; class Lepidosauria; order Squamata; family Elapidae; genus Toxicocalamus; species Toxicocalamus goodenoughensis. The sequence goes on from JANHFN010040804.1 coordinate 9,841, forward strand.
AGCTGGGAAGGTCGGAAATGGCAATCACCTGGATGTAGGATGGTACAACCGTCATACATGCAGGTAGCCTTCAACTCAGTTCACTTAGTGACTCTTCAAAGTTACAACAGCACTGAAAAAAGCGACTTAGGACCGTTTTTCACAGTTATGAACCTTTGTAGCATCCCCAGGGTCACAACGATCAAAATTAAAATCCCTGGCAACCGGCTCATACTTATGACTGTTGCTGTGTCCCGGGGGCTCATGGGATCCCCTTTTGCGACCTTCTGACCAGCAAATGGGGGAAGCCAGATTCACTTAACAATGTTGTGACTTAACAGCTGCAGTGATTCACTGAACCAATGTGGCAACCAAGGTTGTATAAACGGGGCAAATCCCACTTAACCAATGTCTCGCTTCACGACAGAAATGCTGGGCTCCATTGTGGTCGTAAGTCAAGGATGACCTTGCCCAGCCTCTGAATTTTGATCACGTGATCCTGGGAACGCTGCCATTGTTGTAAGTCCTAGAAGTAAGTCATTGTTTTCAGCGCTGCGAAGGCAGGAGAACCCCTTAACTTGGGTTGTGCTGGGTCTTCCCTTTCCTCCCTCCCCAGGATAAAGTTCACTGTGAGTCAGGGGATCATTTCGCGGTGTTGTGTTGTGTTGTGTTGGATCTTTGCTCCGGCTCCATTGGTCCAAGTCGATGCACGTTTCGTGAGCTGTTCTGCGTGGATGCAGTTTTGCCCATGACGTTAACAATCCCCTCTTCATGCACTTTGCCATAATTTCTTTGCATGCACTTTGCCATAATTTCTCTCTCTCTTTTTTTTTTTTTTAAAGAAGAACCATTTTTATGTACCATCATTCCAATGTACAGAAACGCACAAACCGTATTCAGTTTGGGAAGATTGGGAAGATTGGGTCTATTTGCATCTCGAGGTGAACCAAACAGATTTCTGCTTTATCCATGTTTGGGGAATGGTTTTCTTCTCATATTTTTTTTTAGGGTGGGTCACGTCTGTTTGGTTTCAGGTTTAATGGGTTTTTGTTTTTTTAAGCGGAATGATGGATTGCAAACATACACACACCAACCTCAAAAGCAACATGGCTGGGCATGCAAATCAACAGGCCTCCGTGAAATTACGAAAGTTGCCAGACTAGATTTAATCTTCCCTTCCCAGGCTTAATCCCAAGACATCTGAAAGCCATTCCCTGCAAATGTGTTTTTTCTTGGAATGCAAATTCGGCTCATTCCGATGATCTGATAATGCGAGGGAGAGGAAGGAAGGAAGGAAGCAATGGGTGGAGCCAAACTAAAGTAGGCGGGCCAAAGCTGAAAACAACCAGTCCCAGTTATTACCTTTCTTTCTTTTTTTCTGTACGTTTGTGTCTCGTTTCTCTTCCTCCTTCCTCACTCCTTCACTTTCCCTCCAAGAATAGCTGCAAACCCTTAAAGTTTTAAAATTGGGCGCAACTCACTTATCAGCTGCCTCGCTTAGCAAAGGAAACGTTGGTCTCAATAGCAGTTGTAAGTCAGGGACTACTTGTACATATATACATATTTGGGGTCAGTATAAGTCGATAAATGCCCTCCATCTCTTATCAGCTGTTCTTTTTGCACAAATAGTGAGCAAGTGTTGCAATGACGACAACTTTGTAAAGGTTCACCAGCCTGCTGGGACGGTCTAGGCCTGCCCTGGTGCCCCCTCCCCAATTTCCCCCTCCCCCAACTCTCTTTCCTTGATTTGCCATGTGTTGATTCTGGATATGGTGACTGATGACACCCACCCCACCCACTGCTCTCAACTCCCTTTTGGTCCTTAGCCCGAACGTCAGAATTCTGCTCTATCCCAAAGGTGCTTTTTTCCAAAAGGCAACTGGACTTGTTTGTTTGTTTGTTTGTTTCTTTCCTCCTTCAGTTTATTTATTTATTTGTAGGTTTGTAAAATGTATTGGCCACCCATCTTACCACAGAGTAACCCAGGGCGACTTCCAATTTTGGAAAAAGGACTTTTGGGGTAACCATGAACCTGGATGATTGAGAATCTCCATGGACAATTACGCTTTATGTTTCTCCTAATCTTTTTCCTTCCTTCCTTCCTTCCTTCCTTCCTTCCTTCCTTCCTTCCTTCCTTCCTTCCTTCCTTCCTTCCTTC
>JANHFN010040865.1:0-11972 GCA_032468175.1 Toxicocalamus goodenoughensis
AGCCCTAGTCTCTCCTTTGGGTCTTGGACACCCATATCGTCACTGCAACTGAGCCTGGAGCTTCTTTTGCAGGAACTAAACCAAGGGGCAGCATCTGTGGGGGGGGGGGGAACACAATGTGCCATCAGGCAACAAAAAACGGCACCTCCCTTGGGGATCAGTAAAGACTCTTCCAGCCCATTGTTCCTCTTGGGGCAGGGGTGGGATTCAGCTGGTTCAGGCAAACTGGATGCTAATTTTACATCTGATACACCAAACCAGTAGTTGCAATGACTGGCTAGCTCCCCCTGGCCACTCCCAGGAGTGTCCACGTGGCCCATTTTGGATGCCAGGTAAGTGCAGGACCTACTCAGAGGCTCTGGGAGGGCAAAAAACCGGCTTCCCAGAAGTCCAGAAACGGGGCTGTTTCTGGCCTCTGGAGCCTGGGGAGGGCAAAAAATGGGGCTCCTGGAAGTCTGGAAATGGGCTCATTTCTGGCCTCCAGAGGGCCTCGGGAGCCCAGGGGAGGCAGTTTTCGCCCTCCCAGAGGCTCGAGGAAAACCTCAGGAGACGGTAGAGAGCGAAAACACCCCCCTCCACTGTGATGCAGGAGGCTGACTAGGCAACACCCACCATGGCCACGCCCACCCAGCAACCAGGCAGAGAACCGGTTGCTAAAAGTTTTGAATCCCATCCGTCTTGGGGGGTGCAGGATAACTCCCCAAAATTATGTATCTGACTAAGGGAAACTTGAAGAGTGAAGCCTGACTCTACTTACTTTCACAAGATTAGCAGGTGCTGCATCATAAAAGTTGATAAAAGTCTTGTGTGTATGCACAGCCTTAAACGACTGCTAGCTTCATATCCCTTTAATAGAAAAATGAAATACAAGACGAAACCTTGAAGTGCCCACCCACATAGCTTCCAAATCCATCTAGACAGGAGATATATTTTTCCTTCTGCATTCTTGCCTCTGTCATCTCACTTAGAGGGCACAATTCCTCTGAGCAGCCTTCCAGAGGCGTTAAGATTCCACTATTAAATATTGATCAAAATCTTTGGAGGGCGCTAGTTTGTAGAAAGCTGATCTAAAGAGTCCTGGGCTTGAGCCCTTGGCTGTCAATTCCTCTCCCAGGCCCAGAAAGGAGCAGGCCTGGGGACCACTCACTTGCCCGTAGCTCTCAGCTGCCGACTTGCTTGCTTCAGACTTCTACCTCTTCCCACATCAGAGTAACATGAAGTGCTCACTTAATGACCCACATGGTCCTGAAGAGATAACAAGTGGAACTGCTGGAATTATTCTCGTTAAATGTGGTCATGTGATGTCACTTTTTATAAACTCACCAAAGGTTGGGGTGGGCTGCTACAGGTTCGCGTGATCCTCTAGCTAAGATTCTGCGCAGTTCAGTGAACCAGTAAATCCCATCCCTGGCTGGCCTCTACCACCATGCCCCTCCTCTTCCTGGAGGGGCCTGTTTTGGATGCCAGTACAGGGCCCGCGCAGAGGTTCGGGAAGGGCCATTTTCACCCTCCCAGAGGCTTGTAGGAAGCTGACTAGGCCACGCCCACCATAGCCATGTCCACCCAGAAACTGGGCAGATAATTTGTTGCTGAAATTTTTGAAGCCAACCCATTAATGGTGGATCTTCTACCTTCCTGGCTGGTTTCAGCTGGCTGGGTAGGAGAGGAACCGCCAAGTCCTAGCCCCTGGCACTATGCGGTGGCCTTAGACCTAAGCCTTTTGCTCATCCTTTTTAACATCTACATGAAACTGCTTGAGGAGGCTATCCATCTTATGATACCCCATTAAGTATTTCTAAGATGGAGTGTTCATGTGTTTTGCCTACCCCCCCTCTAGACAGAACGGTACTTCCGTGATCCAGAATGCAGCAGCACACATAGTAATGAAAGTCCCTAGATTGCTCCTTGTCCAATTCCTTTAAATTTTGCTGATAGGGCTAAGAAATTAACCTTTTTTAATGGTGCCCCAGCCCTACAGGAACACTCTTTCCAATAAAATTTGGCAGGCCTAAAGGTTTCCTCTGTCCGGTCATGTCCAATTCTAGGAAGCGGTGCTCATCTGTTTAACCGTTTAATTGAGCGAATTTTGTTGCTGGGCAGGTTTCATTCGCTGGCCAACCATAGGCCTTCACCTGTCATCCCTGTGTGGAAGGGAACAATTGCACTGGGCCAGAGAAAGGGAGCTCAGAAAGGGCTTGGACATCCCAACACAGATCTCCTCCATGTTTAATACAAAGACATGTTTGATTAAAAAGAGCTTGTAATGAGAGATCAGAAATGATGTTCAAGATTCATCTACACACAACAAATTACACCTTGTGGAGGAGTATCTAAGAGAGGAAGTTTGTGTGAAACACTGTCAGCAATCTAAGCATTAAAATGGTTTCTCCCGTGTAACCTTATATGATTGATAAGGCTAGACCTACTACTGAAATCTTTCTCACAATCCAGACGTTCATAACGGTCTCAGTCCTGTGTGAGTCCTCTGGTGTATCACCAACTTGGAATTCTGAATGAATTTTTTCCCACACTCCAGACACTCATATGGTTTTTCTCTGGTGTGTGTTTTCTTATGTTTCACCAGGTTGGAATTCTGAGTGAATCGTTTCCCACAGTCCAAACACTCATATGGTTTGTTGCCCGTATGAGTTCTCTGGTGTAACACGAGGAGAGAATTCCGACCGAAAGTTTTCCCACAGTCCGGACATTCATATGGTTTGTTGCCTGTATGAGTTCTCTGGTGAACCACTAGGTGAGAATTCCGACAGAAAGTTTTCCCACAATCAGGACACTTATATGGTTTCTCTCCTGTATGAGTTCTTTGGTGTTCCACCAGATAGGAATTTCGACTGAAATGTTTCCCACAGTGCAAACACTCATATGGTTTATCTCCTGTGTGAATGGTCTGGTGTTGCAACAGATTGAAATTCTTACTGAAACTTTTCCCACAATCTGGACACTCATACGGGTTCTCTCCTGAGTGAGTCCTCTGGTGTATAACCAATTCATAATTCTGAATGAAACTTTTCCCACACTCCAGACACTCATATGGTTTTTCTCCTGTGTGAGTCCTCTGGTGTATCACCAGGGCAGAATTCCAATTGAAACTTTTACCACAATCCAAACATTGATATGGTTTGTTACCTGTGTGAGTTCTCTGGTGTACCACCAGCTTAGAATTCCAAAAGAAACCTTTCCCACAATCAGGACACTTATATGGTTTCTCTCCTGTGTGAGTTCTCTGGTGTTCCACCAGGTGGGAATTTCGACTGAAACTTTTCCCACAATCCAGGCACTCATACAGTTTCTCTCCTGTGTGAATCCTCTGGTGTATCACTAGGTTGGAATTCTGAGTGAAACTTTTCCCACAATCCCGACACTCATATGGTTTCTCTCCCGTGTGAGTCCTCTGGTGTATCACCAGGCTGGCATTCTGAGTGAAACTTTTTCCGCAATACAGACACTCATATGGTTTTTCTCCTGTGTGAGTTCTCTGGTGTCTCAACAGGTTGGAATTTTGAGTGAAACTATTTCCACAATCCCCACACTCATATGGTTTCTCCCCCATGTGAGTCCTCTGGTGTACCACCAGTTTGGAAGTCTGACTAAAATGTTTTCCACAATCAGGACATTCAAAGGGTTTCTCCCCTGTGAGAATTCTCTTGTGTCTCACAAGAGTGGTGTGGTGTGCTTTTGCCACATTGCGAGCACTGATAGGCCTTCCCTCCGATGTGAGTATTTCCATGAGGGAGCTGTTATCAGTAAAACCTTTGCCACACTATGAGTATTTGTGTGGATTTTCATTGGTGTGGACCCTCTGTTGCATAATTAGCTGTGATCTGCAATCTGTGATTTTTTTCCACAATAGGCCCTCTGTGTGTTTTTCTAACACTGATATTCTTAGATACTTGAGGAGGCAAAAAATATTTCTGTTCTCTTATTTGCAGATACCATTCTTTCCTTCCTCTTTGACTTTTCATGTAATCTTTCCTTGAGTTCCACAAACTCTATTGTTTCCAGCTCAAAACTTTATTCGTGTTATTTTTTCCCTTGATTCTCATCTTCTGAGGAAAGAGACAAGTTTTTATACTTTCTGGAGGAAGTGGAAAAGATTTTGATTTTTGTTTTAATGTTGCTTCTCATTCTTTGTTATTCACAGTCCTCTTCTTAACATCTTCTTTGTCTGTAAGGTTCATATTAATGAGTTAGTTTCAATATTCTTTAAAAAGTGGCTGCAGAACATGAGGAAACAGCAAAAAAGCCCCACATGTATTACCATGTACCATCAAAATGGTAGTTTAATCTGTAATAATTATGGTTCATTTGACACATAAAAACATCTAAGTTTGAATCTACGCTCAATCATGTTCTTCTTGCATTGTGTAAATTATAAATTATTAGCATTGAAAATTGTTATAAAATATTCCTGAAAATACTGAAGATTATACAGTTTACACATATATGAACACATATACATCTATGAATTAGTGTATGTAAAAATCTCTTATGTTTATTTCAGTCTGCAAAATGTCCCAGAAGTGTATTCGCTCAAATTCTTTGATCTAATTTTAGAAAGGCGGGGCCACTAAGAGATGAAACGATGCCCAAATCCAATGCAAAGTTAAAGCATCTGTTTTGCCCATGAAATTCCTCATTTGACAGGTCAATAAAACGGGTCAATAAAATCAGAAGGAATCAAGTGTTATGTGAAGACTGAGGGAGATGTAAGGTTAACGAATATGAAATAGAAATCAATATAATTTTTTTTAATAAATCTCCCAAATCTCCCATTGGTAAAATCACAGGCGGCAGTTTTAAATCCTGCAGCCCCGGAGGAATAAAATCCGGGGAGGGGAAGAATGTGAAACAGCAGACAACACGTTTCAGCCTCGCTGCTCCCTCTGCCGTTTCCCCGCCGTGGAGGAACCTAAAGGGCCCGACTTGCTTCTCCTCCGACCTGCCCTCCACTCACCTCCCAGGAGCCGCTCCGATCCTCCAAACAGCACAAGAAGCTCAGCCGACGCCATTATCCTCCCCTGGGTCAGCCGGAAGTTACTGTCCTTTTCCTCTTCTCCTCTATAGCCTCTCTAGCAACCCTATCGTTCCAACCCGTTTCAATCTCAGCCTCTTCCCCTTCCCTGTACTGTATTCACGGCTTTCTACGCTCGAGTGTCGCTTATTTATACAGCGCCATCTAGTGACACAAGACCGAAAAATCATGCTCGTCCTTTAATTGAATCCTTGCTTCCTTCTGTGCCACCAAGTCCTATTCGACTTGCACCGAGCTCGTCGATAGCTTTTGTCCATGGCCCTCAATCCCACACTTTTTCTCTTTCAGGTCCCCCCAAGAGGGCACTCATGGGCCCCTGGAGCTGAGCTGCAAGCGTCGTTTGGAAGAAGAGGGAACTAAACTTCGGAAAGCACCCTTGGGGGGGGGGATGATATGCAAATAGGAAATGAGGCACTGATCTAAACGATTGCCAACCTCATCCCATTAATTAAAAAAAAAACGAAATACAGGACAAAACCTTGAAGCGCCCACCCACATTACTTCCAGACACATTCCACACTCATTTTTCTAATTAGAAATTTAATCTAATATTCAAAACACACAAAAGCAATAGAAAATAAGCAATAAAAATTGGGGAAAAATACCATACAATATGCCTTCCCTCTTTCTTTCTATCAAGTAATTGTTATACGCATTCCTGTGTGAGAACTGTATCTCCTCAACTAACCAGAAGAAAACCCTTCTTAAAAATGGATCCTGAAGTCCATTCCTCAGAGAATTCCAGGCCAATGTTTCCCTTCCACATTGCTCAGATCTGTGCAGAGGACCAGGGAGATTTTCTCGTTGCTATTGATTCGGCAGATAGGGAGGAAAGAAAAGGCACACTGAACTTTATAGGAAATATATCCATATCTATATATCTATCTATATCTATCTAATATATCCATATCCATCTATCTAATCTATCCATATCTATCCATCTAATCTATCCATATTTATATCTATCCATCTGTATCTATCTAATCTATCCTTATCTATATCTCTAATCTATCCATATCTATATATCTATCTAAATCTATATCTATCTAATCCATCTCTATCTCTGTCTATCTAACTACCTACCTACTTACCTTACTTCTCCATCTCAACGTCCTAACAGGTCAGATATGGTAGGCGTACTTCTAGTCCCTTCTCCTAAATATTGTCATCTGATGGGAGTTCAGAAGGCTGCCTTTTCCATTGCAGACCCTCTCTATAAACCCTCTTCTCCCTGGTTGGACAGTCCTTTAGTGTTCTGTAAACCTCATCAAAAACCTAACTTTCCTCACTGGGATAGCACTGGGATAGGAAGTGGCAACTGCACATCAGAAGTTGGATTTGGCACCAGGATTTTTATATGTTTTGTTTTAATAGGACAGTTTTTGTTAATTTTTGACAGGGAGCTAGCTGAAGTTTTTTATAACATAGGTGGCTATGTAAATGATTTAAATAATTCAAAGGCAAAAGAGATGAATCCAAAGCTGGCCCTGTTAAGCTGCCCATCTGCAAGTTGCTTGAGGCACAATGCATTTCTTTATCAAATTTATATGCTGCTCATCCCAGAGTTAAAAATTTAATGCCTTGGAAGGAGAAAAATTATTAATTTCAATCAAGAATGGCACCGGGAGTCAACCTTGTCAGTAAGGCCAGGAAGCCTAGTTAACTTCTAATTTGAACAAAAGCAAGAATCACCTTTCTGGAATTCCCTGACCGTCAAAATGCCATCAACTGTGGCCTCTATTTCGAGGTTCTGCATTTTTGCAATTTGCAATATATTCTCTAGACAGGTTTTATTGCTGTAAACACCTAGAGTCACCGTGAGTTGAGCTGCCATGTACCTTTCCTAATTAAATAAATATAGATGCACGTATATTTTTTATTCTGCCTTTTTTATATGTAGAAATAACTCAAAGCAGCAAACATAACTCCTCTGTCCACCTCCTGTGTCCCAGGTATTTTCTGCTAGATTTATGGAGCTTGGCATTTTGTGGACATCCAGGTTGAAGAAGGCTGAAACTTTGCAAGCTACAGTTCTATAAACCTTTCTGATCAAAAAGCAAAAATCACCCTTCAAGCCATTTTTGCAGCAATTGCATAATTTCTGCTAAATATCTTGTTAAGATGATGTAATAGCTGGAACAGTGGGGCTGTACAATGAGCCAGAACACACAATTATAATTGATTGGTTAAAGTGCTGACTCCTGTTTGAGGCAATCTGTGCTGTGATTGGTTGCTGTGGGTGTAAAAGTGAAGTTTCCTCCCCTTTTCTTCTGTGTCCTGTGATTTAACTCGTGATGTTCCTGCTTGCCTGAGTATCTTGTTTGCTGTAAATATAGATGTAAAATATATTTATTTATATAAAACTACAAGTTTGTGTAAGCATCTATGTCTATGACTTCATTTGGGCACTGGCTGTGTTATTCCCTGACATACCTATAAATCCTCATACAGCCAGATACATGGATTAACTTTTATCAAACTAACATTTTCCCATTTTTTCTCTCTTCCATGATGTCTGTAGGAAATTAGCATCACATCACATCAGAAGCAGAAACTCAGCCCCCACCCCACCTTTGCTAATGGGCTACTACTCTGGCCTAGGCCAGTCTATTTTACATAACAAAGATCTACTCCAAGTAGTTATAATAGGAATTGCCCAAAGCCCTTTCATTACATCATCATCCAGCAAGGCTCAACCAAGCCTGGGACTCAGGACAGCCTACAGAATTGACCCTGCATGGCCTCATAGGAGTCCAACAATCAATCAGAATACAAGCACAAATTCAAATCTCAACAGAGGTTATAAAATCCTTTCCCTTCAGCATCTCAGCCCTTTTTTCCCTTCTTTCTTCACCCAAAGCATGTGATCCTGCCCATCATTAAACCATCTTTCCAAGCTGTCACCATGTTTCCAGTGTCTTTCTTCCCCACTTGGAAATGAACCTAGAAGGATATTTCTTTCAACAATTCTAATACGTGTTTAACTAATTTCTCAGATGCATTTCAAAATGGAGATTAGAAATGAAATTCAGCTTTTCTTTACACCCATCACCTTCTGCACCAAGTGGATTTTCTTATGTGCAGCAAGGGAAGAATTTTGCGTGAAGCATCGTCCACACTCTGGACATTTGAATGGTTTCTCTCCTGTATGTAAACCTACATGATTTATAAGGCTAGACCTAGTATTGAAACCTTTCCCACAATCCGGGCACTCATATGGTTTGTCCCCTGTGTGAATCCTCTGATGAATCAGCAAGTCAGATTTCCAACTAAATTTTTTTCTACAGTCGGGACACTCATAAGGTTTCTCTCCTGTGTGATACTTCATGTGGCTGGTGAGATTTGATCTAGTATTGAAGCTTTTCCCACACTCTGGACAATCATATGGTTTCTCTCCGGTGTGAGTTCTCCGATGTATCATCAGATTGGAATTCCGACTGAAACCTTTGTCACAATCTGGACATTCATATGGTTTCTCTCCTGTGTGAATCCTCTGGTGTATTATCAGGTAAGAGTTCTGACTGAAACTTTTCTCACAATACACACACTCATATGGTTTCTCTCCTGTGTGGGTCCTCTGGTGAATCACCAAGTCAGAATTTCGAGTGAAATTTTTCCCACAATCCGGACACTCATACGGTTTCTCCCCAGTGTGAATCCTCTCGTGTATCACCAGGTCAGAATTCCGTCTGAAAGTTTTTCCACAATCCAGACACTCATATGGTTTATGTCCTGTGTGAGTCCTCTGGTGTATCACTAGGTGAGAATACTGACTAAAGCTTTTCCCACAATCTGGACACTTATATGGTTTCTCTCCAGTGTGAGTCTTCTGGTGTATTACTAGGTCAAAATTCCGAATGAATTTTTTCCCACAATGTGGGCACACATACAATTTCTCTCCTGTATGAATCTTCTGGTGTATCACCAGGTCAGAAGTTCGAATGAAACTTTTCTCACAATCCTGACACACATACGGTTTCTCCCCTGTGTGAGTCCTTTGGTGTATCACCAGGTTGGAATTCTGACGGAAATGTTTCCCACAATCCTGACACACGTATGGTTTCTCTCCTGTGTGAGTCCTCTGATGTATCACCAGGTTGGAATTCTGACTGAAACTTTTCCCACACTCTGGACACTCAAATGGTTTTTCTCCGGTGTGTGTCCTCTTGTGTATCACCAGGGTGGCATGCTTACTAAACTTTTTGTCACACTCTGAGCACTGGTAGGGCTTTTCTCCAGTATGGGTTCTTTTATGCTCAAGAAGTTGGGATCTGTAGTGAAAGACTTTGCTACATTCAGAGCATTTGTATGGTTTTTCACCAGTGTGGATCCTCTGATGCATAATCAGCTCTGATTTGCAAGCTACACTTTTCCCACAATAGGCACAAATGTGGAGGTTTTCTACCACTGATATGCCTGGGTTGTTGAGGAGGTGAAAAATATTCATGATCCCTTCTTGGATGGTGCTTTGATTCAAGCTGTTTCTTTCCTCACAGACTGAGGCCTCCATTACTGCCTGGAATTGCTGATTCATCCCCACAGACTTCTAGATATTTTCCCTTTTTGTGTGGATTTGAAAAAGTTTTCCCCTTTACCTTGTCATGTAAGGTTTCCTCGAGTTCCACATAGAATATTTTTTCCAGCTCAACACTCTTTTCCTATTTTTTTTCTCACTTGTTGCCCACTTGCTAGTGAAGTTGAAAAGCTTTGTGGTTTTCTGGAGGAAAGAGAAAAGATGTGGTTTACTGGCTGGAAAGGGGTTGCTTTTCCTTCTTAGTGCTGCTTCTGATTCTCTGCTGTCCAGAAGGCTCTTCTTGGCATCTGTAAAGGTCACATGAAAGGATTATTTTAATTACTATTTATAAAATGGTTGCACAAGATGTGGAAACAAGAAAAAAAGCATATATTACAATGAAAAAACAAATGTGCCAAAATTAGATTCGCACATTAACCGCTAACATTCATTATGATACATAGCAAGATCCAAGTTCAACTATCCCCACAGTCATGAAACACTCTTGCCGACTCAGGTGAATTTCAAAATGTGAGCATTTCAAATTATTATTATCATATATACCAAGAAATACTGAGAATGGATTATACAGATACCCATATATGCCCCCCAAAATACAGAAAAACGTCCCTATGTATGTATTATGTACGTAGAAAATCAGTATTTTCTGTCTGCAAAAAGTTTCAGAAATAGGTACAAAGAATATGTGGCCATTAACAGAGGAAATGGTGCCCAAGGCCTCTGCAAGATTTAAAGCAAAGATCCCCAAACTTGGCAACTTTTAAGACTTTTGAACTTCAACTCCCAGAATTGAAGTTCACAAGTCTTAAAGTTGCCAAGTTTGGAGACCTCTGATTTAAAGCATTGGTTTTAGAATGTAGGGGGAGCAGTGGTTGGAACCAAGTATTGCAGGCTACTCCTGCTCAGTGTCAGTAGTTCTTTCTGACCAGCTCAGCCTTCCATTCATCCAAGATCAGTAAAATGAGGACCCAGAAAATTGGGGTGCAAGATGCTGACTCTGTAAACTGCTCAGAAAGGGCTGTAAAAAACTATAAAGTGGAATATCAGTCTAAGTGCTATTTTGACCATGAAACTCCTCGCTTGCCAAGAAAACAACATGCTGATAAAAAAAAAACCCACAAGGAGCCAACGATAAAACGAAGTACACTTTTTAAATCTCTCACTCCACAGAAAATTGCAGCAGCTTAAAGCATGCAAGACTACAGGTAGTGGAATAAAATTGGGGTGGGGAGTGGGACGAATATGTAGCAGACTGCATATTTCAGCATTCGTGGTGGCAAGTGGCTAGAATGCAGTATTGCAGGCTAACTCACTGCCCACTGTCAGGAGTTCGATTCTAATTTTAACTGGCTCAAGGTTGACTCAGCCTTCCATCCTTCTGAGGTCAGTAAAATGAGGACCTAGCAATAGGATGAGTCTGTAAATCACTAGAGAGGGATGTAAAGCATAATTAAGTGGTATATAAGTATGTATGTCTAATAAAAACGCAACCATCCAAGCAAAAGTATCTAAAAAAAGGTTACATCGTGGCCACTGGATCAAAGTTTGTTCATCTGAGATGCTTTCGCTTCCCCTCCAGGAAGCTTCATCAGTCAAAATAAGAGTTTTGTATTATATTTTGGGGAGGGGTGTTGCACTAAGGGAGGCTCAGTCAATCTCATTGTACACATGTTGTGCACTGACAATAAACGTTTGAACTGAATGGAACTGAATTTGGTTACGCAGAGAGTCGCTGGAATCTACCAACTCTTGCCACACCAACTGCAGGGGTTTCTCTCCAAAATGTATTGCAATAAGTTTACCTGCTGCTGGATAAAACGTAGAGCAAACAAAAAAACTTGCTCCCGGCTTCTCCTCCGACTTCAAATCACCTTCCAGCTGCAGCTTCGACCAGGGGAAAAACAGGACTCCCACTCATTAGGAAGCCGGAAGACGACGTTTCTCCGGGCTTCTCCTCTCCATGTTCTCTCTAGCAAAACACGACTCTGCGGTCTCAGTTCCCTTTCAGTTCGGCTACAGGCGCTGGCTACTGTATTGGCGATTAACCAGGCGTGCTTGTTGCCTAACCATAGAGCGCTATCTAGCCAGCAATGGCGAGATCGTCCGCGCTTTAGCTTCATAAGGTTAGTTGGGTGCTTGCTGGCTCCTAAAAGTTCATGAAGTTGAGCCCCTAAATGATTAACAGCCTGCCATTTTCATCTAATAGAATACTACGGGACAAAACTTGGAAGTGTTTCCCACATGGTTTCCAATGACATTTAATTAAGGAAATACTATCACCCTCTCTGTGTTACTATAATGTTCTCTGCTTACTAGAGCTGCCTTCCCAATTCCCAGAGTACTAAGATTTCAGCCTTGAGAATTCCCAGGCTGCGTGGGCAAAACACT
>JANHFN010040883.1:0-11970 GCA_032468175.1 Toxicocalamus goodenoughensis
AGTGATTTTATCTTAAAGCTACAAACATACATTGTTGGTTTATATATTGCCAACCCAACTAATTGGTGGACAGATTCCTAACACCAATAATACTTTGTAAAAATTTTTAATCAATTTCTCATCCGTTCCTAATAATATTTTATCTAATTCTGTTTTCTGTCTACTAATACTCCATTCTTTCATATCTTTACTATACCTCGACTGTAATTGTAAATAGGCCCACCATTCTATCTCAAATCTCAAATCCTTCAGCTCCTGTCTTGTTTTTCATTCACCCTTCTCATCTAATATGTCTTCATATGTAATGACCTGTACTCCTCACAATAAATGTGGGTACATTAACGCCTCTAATGTAGATAGCCAAGTTGATATTTCAACGTAGAATTGACATTTAGTTTTATTCCATGTGTTTAGTAAGGTCTGCTTAATTTTATGCCTTTGAAAATAACCATGAATTTGGTGTTTATCCTGCCACAAAAAGGCATGCCACCCTGCCTGTAAATTATATCCTAATGTTAATATTCTTTTGTTTTTAACACTTATCCAATCTTTAACCCAGGTCAGAATGGCCACTCTGTAATATATTTCCCAATCCAGTAGGCCGAATCCACCTCTTTCAGTAGCGTCCTGCAACAATTTCAGTCTAATTCTGGGCTTTTTTTTCCTGTCATATGAATTTTGATACTAGCTTATCCAATTGATCAAAGACGTTTTTCTCAAATTTTAGCAGAGCATTTTGGAATAAAAACAATTCATTTTTATAGACGCTATTCTCCCCATAAGGGAAAGTCTTAAGTTGCTCCATTTCCTAAGATCTTCAGTTATTTTTTTAATTAGTGGAGTATAATTGTCCTCTTTGAGGGTTATACATTTTGCCGAAATTATGATTCCCAAATATTTAATTATATTTATCGTCTGGATGTCCGTTATCATGGTTAAATTTTCTTTTTGTACATTTGTCATATTTTTGATAAGTATTTTGGTTTTTCCATTATTAATTTTTAGCCCGCTACTTCACCAAATTCCTCTAATTGCTCTATCAAGTTTTGTCCAGAATTTTGCGGATCTTCTAAAATAAAAACCAAATCATCAGCGAAGGCTTGTAATTTATATTCTTCTTTCTTTATTTTTAGTCCTTTTATTTCCGGTTCTTTCCTAATTATTCTTGTTAATACCTCTAAGTCTAAATAATAATGGTGATAATGGACATCCCTGTCTGATTCCTTTTTGTATCTCAAATTTATTTGTTGTATGATCGTTTATCAATATCCTGGCTTCTTGTTTGTGATATATTGCTGATACTACATTTAGAAATTTTGGCCCAAAATCCATGTACTTAATTTGTTGCAGAACAAAACTCCATTTTACATTATCAAAGGCCTTTTTAGCATCCAAGAATAATGGTGCTACCTGTTCTCCACTACGATCTTCGTAATACTTTATGATGTTCACAATTTTTTGTATTCCATAGTTAATCAATCTGTTCTTTTAGATAATCTCAGAAACTTTCCAGAGCCTCCTTAAATCCCCTTTATGTGTTCAATCTTGTATCATAGCATTCAGGGGTCTCTTTAATGAAATATTCTCATATTTAAATCTCCAGTAGTCACATCGTAGGTGCATAAAACATATCCTTGTCAGAAATTTCCGGGATAGAGGAATTAGAAGAATTTGGAGAGGTAGCGGGGCTAAAAATTAATAAGGAAAAAACTACAATACTTACAAAAAATATGAAAAATGCACAAAAGGAAAATTTAACAAGGATAATGGACATCCAGACGATAAATAAATGTATAACCCTCAAAGAGGATAATTATACCCCACTAATTAAAAAAATAATGGAAGACCTCAGGAAATGGAGCAGCTTAAGACTTTCCTTTATGGGGAGAACTGTGTCCATAAAAATGAACATATTACCAAAATTATTGTTTTTATTCCAAAAAGCTCCAGTAAAATTAAAGAATTTTTTTTTATCAATTGGATAACCTAGTATCAAAATTTATATGGCAGAAAAAAGCCCAGAATCAAACTGAAATTGTTGCAGGACTCTACTGAAAGAGGAGGATTTGGCCTACCCGATTGGGAAATATATTATAGAGTGGCCACTCTGACCTGGGTTAAAGATTGGATAAGTGTTAAAAATAAAAGAATGTTAACATTAGAAGGATATGCTCTACAGGCAGGGTGGCATGCCTTTTTGTGACAAGACCAACTACAAATTCATGGCTATTTTCAAAGGCATAAAATTAGGCAGACCCTACTAAATGTATGGAATAAATAAATAAAACTAAATGATAAATTTACGTTGAAATACCAACTTGGCTATCTACATTAGAAGCATTAATGTACCCACATTTATTGCATCTAGGGCAGGTCATCACATATGAGGACATATTAGATGAGAAGGGTGATTTAAAAACAAGACAGGAGTTGAAAGATTTGGGATTTGACATATAATGGTGGGCCTATCTACAATTACAATTGAGGTATAGTAAAGTTATAAAAGAATGGGGTATTAGTAGAGGGAAAACAAAATTAGATAATTATTAGGAATGGATGAGAAATTGATTTTAAAAATTTACAAAGTATTATTAGAATCCAAATTGGAAGAGGAAAAGGTGAAAGAAATGATGTTGGCCTGGATAAAAGACTTTGGATATGGTATAAATTTGGATGATTGGCAAATTTTATGGGACAGGAATAGAAAAATAACTTTGGCAGCATCAGATAAAGAAAACTTACACAAAATGTTTTATCAATGGCATATTCCATCATCAAAACTGGCAAGAATGTATCTGAAACTATCCCCTAAATGTTGGAAATGCAACAAAGAAATTGGAACATACTACCACATATGGTGGAAATGTGAAAAAGCCCAAACTTACTATTTTTAAATGTTTTTCTTTCTGTTGTTTCATTAATAAATTTTATTTTACAAAATTGTGAACATTGCATTTTTTGGGGGGGAGTGACTTTAGGCTTGAATATATAATTTTTGGATCACTGAACAAGGAACTTATTAAAATAGGACAAAATGCTCCATCAGGAGGAAATTAGTGGAACTCTTAAACTCTCCTCTCTTAACCTCTCCTCTCTTCTCTCCAGGAGGAAATTAGTGGGACTTGGGAAGAAATGGTGTCGATGTCTCAAAGCATCAAGGGCATTCTGATAAGAAACCACAAGGAGATTAAGAACATGGCATGGATGAAAAACTGGGAAATCGGGTGGGCTGCTGGGGTTTGCAGGGGTTAGGGAGAGCCCCTAGTTAAGGTTTTTTGCAGTTCGGAGAACCCTCAAATCCCACTCCTGGCTGGCCTCGCTCACCCCAACTCACCCCTCCCAGGAGTCCCCACGCAGCCTGTTTTAGATGCAGGTAAGCGCAGGGTGTGCACAGAGGCTCAGAGGGGGTAAAAAATGGGCCTCCCAGAAGTTTGGGAAGACCGGAAATAGGGAGATAGGGGTATAGGTAGATATTTTGAAAGCTAGACAGTAGAAAAGGGCATAGATGGGAGAAATGTTTAAAATGAATAGTCAGGATGTAGAAGCAGGTAGGGAAAAAGGTCCAAGAGAGAAATATGGGAGAAAGGTTAAAAACGAACAATTAAAGTTTTAAAGGAAATGAGATGACGGATAGAAAGGATTTGTTTTTAAATATAATGGTGGCATCACTAAAAGTTAGAATAGGGATAGAAATAAGAGAGGGGGAATATTAGTATAGACATTTTTATACAATAAGACAAAAGTAATAAGGGAAGATCAGACATTGAATGATGGTATTATATATGTTTAAATAATATTGTGATTGGCATTGGAATAATATATTGAAACATTGAATAATTAAATAATGAAAGTCTATAATTTAATTGTCAGCTTTGGTAGCCATATTAGCACCAGAAGCTTCCACACTGGAACATTCTTGAGCCTGGGAGGGGGTAATTGCACGGAGCCTATGTGGTAGACATAATAGTATTCTTCGTTAGAGTCAAGGTCATATTGTTTCTGCACCTGGCTGAGGAGGAGTAGAGAGGACGTCTCAAGTTGGGACAGATGGTGACTGGGGCATGTGATGGAATGATGGAGGCAGAGGGTGGATTTGTAATATTTTACTTATTGGACAGAAACCCGGAACGTTCAGATTTGGGACTTCCCAAACACGCCATTTTACTACTCTAATAAAAGGGAACTTTGAGAATATGTCTGGTTCGGAGTTATCTGTTGGAGTTAAGTTTTTCTGGAATACTGACATTAATACAAATATGTATATTAACACTAGAACTACATAAGTCTGAGGAATATAACAAATATGATTAATATCACTATTTTTGTTTGTACCAAAATGTATGATGCCCAGGTGCCACACTGTTCATCAGCTGATGTGAATATAGTATAAAATAAAATAAAAAACTTGAAAATAAATAAATAAAAAACAACATTTGGGCCAAAAGCTTCTGAATCTTTGTCAGGGCAATATCATAGGGTATAATTTTGCTTTCTAAAATAATGTTCAGAGATCACCCCAGCAAGGACAAATTATATTTAGTGGACACATATTTTTGAATAAAATAGGACAAGGAACAGAAGAAATTGAAAGACTTTGTGGTTGGCTGGGTACAGGGATGGGATGCTACCGGTTTGGCCCGGTTCTATAGAACTGGTAGCTCCAAAGAGCAGCTGACACCAAACCAGTTTGCTGCAACGACCTTCTGGTCATCTGTTCGGTTCACCCGCCTGCCTGGGCTCTTGGCTGTCCTTTATTTCTTACTTTTTAAACCACAGCTGCTTTGCATGACACAGCTGAGGTTGAAAAAGCAGGAAAGAAGAGGATTTTCAAACACTACACACCTGTGCGCAGCGCTTGTCAGCTTTCTGGGTGGCACAGCTGATGATTTTTTGCAAATGCTGCACACTCCTGGTGGGTACCACAAGAGTTCATTGCCAAGAATGATTTTTCTTTTTATTCCAATTTTGCATTTTTTTTTCTTTTGGGGGGAGGCGGTAGGGGATTGGAGATGTCTGATGCATATAACAAAATTTCCAGAAGGGAAGAAAGGGGGACAATGAGTATCAATATGAGGATAAAAATAACAATTTACATCCATGGGGCCAGGCCACAAATCACCAGTCCCCAGTCAGAGGAACACTCGACTTTCTCAGAAGCAAAGTCTGAAATTCAGATTGAAAGATGAAAAAGATCCATTATCTGGAGAATAAGGAGCAGACAATTGCAAAAATCTTGGGCTGGATCTTGCAGGCTTGAATTTGCTATTGGAGCAGCAGGAACAGTTCAAGGGACAGATTTTGTGGGGAGGAAGAAGATCTGGTTTGGTGTAGTAGTGAAGGCACCAGATTAGAGAAGGAAATGCTCAATTCCAGTCACGCCTTAAGTGCAAAGCCATCTGTGAAACTCTAGCCAATCCGCTCAGGTCTAAGAAACAGGAAAGGGAGAAACCACTTCCAAAACCCCTTGCCAAGGAAACTGCAAGGCCAAACATCAAGTATGACCTAAAGCCACCAAAAACAAATATCTAGGATAAGGTTCAAGGACACTGGATGAATGTTCGAATTCAGTGTGAGGTTAGGCATGAAAATGAGCTATAGAACAGGGGTTGCCAACTTTTTGGACCTCAGGAACCACCAAACTGATAATTTTAATTCCCGTAGACCAGACACCCTGGGAAAATCCCAAAAGAAGTCTGCAGGAAAATTCCCCACCCCGTTTTCTTACTGATGGATCCTTCTTTATTTGAGATCACAGAATACCGTCTCCAGCTCCATTCTCAGGAGGAGAGAGGGAGAGAGAGACTTTTGGCTTCATGCAAGGAAAGCAGCAGAAGTCTTTCTTTCTCTCCCCCAAACTCCACCAGAAATGAATCTTTATCGACGCAGCCTCTTGGAGCAGGATGCCCTGCAGGGTCCCAAAGACTAATTTCTGGTGGGATTTGGAGGAGAGAAAGAAAAACTTTTGCTACTTTCCTTAAGTGTAGCCAAAAGCAGAAGAAAGAAGCAGAAAAAAACAACCCGGTGGCCAAGCCAGCCCAATGGCCAGGCCAGACGCATGGGATAAGTTCCCTCCTTCTGCCCTTTCCCCTCTCCCCTCACTACCTTGTGTTGTTCGCAATGCAAGCTACGCAAGCCTTGTGTTCCTGTGGGCCATGTGGGTGGCGCAGCCTTGTGTTCCCACGCAGTCTGGATTAATTGCTTTGGGGGTGACATTTCTCTGCGGACCACCAAAATTTTCTCATGGATAACCAGTGGTCCCCAGCCCACCGGTTGCCAACAATTGAAAATTGAACTAGACGATCTCTAAGGTCTCTTCCAACTGTGTTATTCTGTTGGTTATTCTGATTTAACTAAGGTTGAAACAAATGCCTCTGAACTCTTCCTGTCAACTACACAGAGAAAAAGGAAATCTTAAATATTAAACCATGGTTTAACTTGTTGACAAAGCCATAATTGTCTGTTTACATCAAATTGCCAGATTCAGACAAAATTCTAAGTGAATCATGTTACAGTTAGCATATTGCATAAAACCATGCTATAAATGGAAGCTGAACTGCACCGATATTCCACCCAGATATGATTTAACTAAAGTTTGCTTAACACTGACCAAATTTGTAAAAGATACTAAACCAAAAATCAATTATGATATAGCAACATGAGAACTATATTCATATAATTTACAGAATTACAAAGTAGCCAGACCATTTCAACTATGTTAAAATATACATTTTATACAAACCCAGTCATTGCTGATAGTTATATGAAAACTCAGAAGATTCAGCTAATTTGATTAATGTTAAGTTCTTAATGAGTAAACATGTAATCAGAACATAAGTCATGGATGGAACCATCAAAGATATCTTTGTCTTACCTTTGATGACACTCACAGTTATCTTTCACACATGGCCTGTAGTTCTTCACTGCCTCATCAATTTGAACAAGAATTTTTTTCCAGTGTGTATCTAAAATTTAAACAGAAACATTTTTGCAAATATTATTATTTCCACTGTGGTGTTGATACAGGTAGTGCAAGGTTTTCATATACAGTATGTTCAATGAATACTGTGCCTGCAATATGAATGAAATTGGATTTACAATTTTATGATAAAGGTATTCATTTTTCCTCTAATTCTACTTGTTCCAAATAACATACAAAAAAGCCCCAAATGGTTAAATTCTTTTCCCTTAAATTATACAATAACTACAGTGAAATACATTATGAACTTCTTATTAAATACTAAGTATATTAAAATATTTGTCTTGCAACTTAAAATTGATGTATCATTGTATCTCTTTAATTTCCTTTGAATCTTTAGCATGTTGAATATTATTTTGCTCTTTTTTCCTTGAATAATAAAGTATTGTTTTTCATATAAACTGCTCTGAGTTCTGATAAACATGAGTTAGCCAACAGATAGACAGTGGTACATTAATTGGATCGAAGAAAAAAAGGGACTTACAAACTAGAGACAGATTTAGAAATTATAAAGTTATAAAATTTGCCTACAATTTAATTCATCTGTATGAATAATTTATTTGCACAGTATAGTTTTTATCAAAAAGGTCAATGTATAGCATAAGTAGATGAGGTGTAGAAGTAACTATCACTGAAAGCTAATGTATTTATTTTATTTATTATATTATTTATTTAAATGTTCTTCATTTACTCAGTGACCATGCTAAGCCACAAATTTCTTTCTGGTATCACCTACGCTTATACCCACAGAATAATGTGGCTTTAAATGCAGTGGCACTGAGGTAGCATTTAATCTTGTGAGTAAAACTTTGTAACGACATTTTGTATTGCAAATAATGTTGCATTACATTATTCTACAGTCTTCTGACACTATATAGTCCAGTCAGAGCTGGAATGAACAGTTACCATATATTAAAAGCAACAAGTGAGCAGAAATGGCTTTCATTCTCCAATGTCCAAAGGGGGGGGGGGATATACTCCAGCAATTATTGCTTAAACAAGTCTACAGATGCAATTTTACCTGGATAAACGTTTCTTTTTCATTAATTATTTAATATGCAGAAAGTCCCCACTTGATTCGGAAAAGTTGCTTCAGAGGTAAAAAGGAAGCACAGGAAAAGATGCAGCTAGTCAAAATGGACAGACATGTTATTTTTTTAATTGAATCAAAGTGCTGCACCGTTCTAATAAATTACAAAAACAAATGCTACTATATTGTTTTACTGTTTTCTAATGTACAAAAAGTAATGCTTCCAGATGTGTGAAATTCCTAGAATTAGTCGTGATGCCAAAGATAAATTGCAGGATATCAGGTCGTAGACAAATCTTAATTTAGTGTTTTAATTCGGTAAATTTTATTTTTAATAATTTGCAAAACAGTATGATATTGAGAATGGTTAAAGCATGTTTAGAAAACAAGTTCCAGGTGAATGTTCAAATCTCTGGAAAATAAGAAAAAAGGAAACTTATAAAGGAATAGTGATATTGACCCCTGCACAACGAATGACTCCAGAGAGTCAAGAATGAGGTGGTGCAGAAAGAATTCCTGGATCCCATAATTAGCATGCTGCAAAACAAAATTGTATCGAGATACGTTTCGGTGCCATTTGTTTCCAATCAGTGAAAAATCATCCTAAGAACACTCACCTGCTGAGCTACTTCCCCAGCACACAATAAACAGAAACAGAATAAAAAAATGTAAAACCCCAAAAGACAACTGCAGACGCCGCATCACGCCGAACAAATAAACTACAACTTTAACGCATGCGCCCAAACATCCTCCCGAATTTCACTGGAAAAATTCATTGAAAAAAAGGAAACGCGAGTTGCAGTAGCCCCGCCTCCATCGATAGCAATTTACACGCAAGCTCAGAAGTTAGGACCCGCCGCCGCCGCGTTGGTTTATGGGGTTTGTAGTTTGTTAACAGAAAAAACCGTTTCGTATTGTGCATCTTCTGTATTGACAACAGAACCGTGTTAATTCCGCCTTCTAATATATAAAGATGTAGATTACTGACATTGACAGATTATTGACAATGATTTCATTTCAAACAGACGCAGTGCTTTCTCCAAATACAAAAACCTGTTGATATCCAGATAGTTTTTGCTTGGAGATCAGCCCTTTGGGCTCCGTGATTTCTTACTTGAGTTCTGAATGCTCAAGTCCGATGTAAGCAGCAACCGAGGGAGGAGTTAGTGCATAGTTGCATCGGTTCGATGCAAATGGCTTCGGCCTGTTGACGCCACTTATTGTCTCCTAACATCCGAGCTTCGTCAAATCTGCGATGTGTTCCGAACCTCCACGGGGACGAAGCTGTTGGTGGACCTCATACACTAAAGGCCTGTGCGGCCAACTGCGGGAAAAGATACCTCCAGAGGACCTTGGCTATTTATGGTTAATGCCAGGAACTTGTAATTTGTATTGGAGGATTTGTATGGAAACCTAATTCAGTATTTATTAATCACTGTCCAGAGCCTAAGAAATTTGCAGGAACACATCCATGCCGAATATGTATTAAACAGCAGCTTTGCTATTCAGCTTATTTTAGCATACTCTAGTCTAGGGGGTTAGCGGATCTGCAGGGTATCAGATGAACTTGGAAAATGAGGTTGGAAAAGAATCACGATTCTGTTAATCATAGGTAAGCTGTCCTGCAAATATAGCACTTCAAGTTGCCAAGTTTTCTGTGTTTGGTAAGACAATGCAGTTGTACACAAATTGGAAGGAGTATGGGTTTGTGAGAACAAAACGGTACTAACATAATCAGGAATCTTTTTTGTAGGTAGTGTCTTGCAAAACAAAAACATAAATTTGTAGCTATGTTGGATGTTACATTAAACAATGAAAAGCGAAAACTCTGAAGCATAATTATTATAATCAAATATAGAGAGAGGAAAATTGGCAACATTGTTTAAAGTGAGTGATCTCCCAATGACCCAAAACCTTGAGGAAAAACAGCACATATTTAATCTCTCTGCTATTCTGCTCGAATTGATTGCCAGATGAAACTCTGTTAAACAGGCTAAAGCTTGTATTAGTTGGTGAGAAATGTACTGTTACATAACAGAATAGAAGAAAAGGAAATATAGAAGAAAGGGAAGATTTTCAAATAATATCCCTATAGTAAAGCTCATTCATCAGTTGCAATCAGCATTTCAAATGGAAAGATTGTCTTTACTGTGACTTGTTTTGGAAAAATAAAAATAAAACTGTTTTCCCACAAAGAGAAAAGAATGCAATTACCTAAGTAGGAAGCTGATTCAGAAGTAATGCAAAAACACAATATAGAAGTGTCCCAAACTCTCAGGAGTTTTGAAATGGATCAGATGTGAATCCTGTGAAAACAAATATTACATTCACTACAGTGTACCACCATTTATTTATTTATCAAATTTATATATGATCCTTCTTGCCTAAGTGACTCTGGATAGTTTATAAATAAAAGCCATACAGTCATATAAAAGAAACATAGAAACAAAGTGAAAAAAAGTTATAAATTTAAAAAGGCAGAATACCCTCAAGCCACCAACCAATCCTCAGGATTGCATGTCATTCTTAGATTCCCAAGTCAGTGGCAGAGTCTGATCTTGATATTCTTCAGAAAGACTACCAGAATAAGGCCCACCTCATCTCCTGTAGCAAAATATTCCATAGGGCAGGGCAACAGAAGAAAAGTTTTCCTTCCTAAACCTGTCAATCAAATTCTTTGAACTACAGGGTGCACAACATACCTTTCCTACCTAATTGAGTTGAGGAATGAATTAATGTAATTGGAACAAGATGGTTCCAGAGATAACCTTTTCCATGCCATTTAGGGCTTAAAATGTAACTATTGGACCAGCAGCTCCTGGATATCCTTAAAGGATAGCTCCATGAAGAGCCCATTGTGGTGGTCTATCCAAAAGATTATCAAGGCATGAGTGACTGAAAGAAGAGCTGCTCGTTAGAGGAAGGGGGCATATCCGGCACATTTTCTCATTAATATTTTTCATTCTTTTCAGATTCACGGAACGTTTAATTTTGCGAAGTAGGTGAACGTTAGAAAGGAAAAGCTTTTGCAATTTACTGCCACACTGAACCAAGTAATGCAAGAAGAGACTCACTCTCGGTATCATTGGACAATAGTTAAAAACCTTAGGTGAAATTGTTGGGCTTTCTCTTTTTGCTTTGCTAGAATTTTAGTACAATATATGTATTTTATTGAAAGTGCTAAATATTAGCTAAAACTATCTTTCCATCAGAATTTAGTCTCACTTGCTTTAAATAAATGTTTCACTACTATAAGATTACAATGTTAGTATTTGTTCAGATTTGATTAATATTTATTTCTTAGTAAAATTTCTTAAATATTTCTTGGTAACATAAGGTAGAAAAAGAAAATAGAAAAATGGAAAAAGATTTGTATTTACAATAGGCTATTCAATATTACACATACTCATATGTGACAATAAGTGTTCACTACATTCAGATGATTGTTTTTAGAAAGTAGATTGGAATGGGTTGAAAATCTGAAGAAATTTAACATATTTTGAGTCTTATACAGGTAATCCTCAACTTATGACCATAATTTCATCCAAAATTTATGTTGCTAAGTGAGACATTTGTTAAGTGAATTTTGGCCCATTTTATGACTTTTTGGCATATTTGTTAAGTGAATCACTGCAGTTGTTAAACTAGTAACACAGTTGTTAAGTGACTCTGGCTTCCCCATTGACTTAGCCTGTCAGAAGGTTGCAAAAGATGGTCACATGACCTCAGGATACTGCAACAGTCATAAATGTGAGCCAGTTGTCAAGCACCTGATTGTAAATCACATTGTCAGGGCTCCAGTAGTTACCCCCATTTAAATCATGAGTCTCTAGCCTGATTTGCAAAGCTCAAAGAAGATTTATTAGGAGAAGACATGCCAGTGCTGCCTGAGTGTAGCCGACTCTGAGACACATCATTCATTGTCACCCTTGACCCTGGTTTTCCCCCACCCCCTGGGTGTATC
>JANHFN010041161.1:0-10156 GCA_032468175.1 Toxicocalamus goodenoughensis
AGCTTCAGTGGGGCCTCAGTAACACTGGCGGCCCTCGATGGCATCAACCCCAGGAAAAGCCCAGAGGCAGCCTCCGTAGCAGCCTTCCCGGGGGCTCCAGCAGCAAGGCTATCGGAGTGGTTCGGCGGCCGCCTCCATGGCGGCCTCCATGGCGGCCTTCCCAGAACTTCCCCAGGCTCCAGGGCTCCGGCCGCAGCCCTTCAAGACAGCCCGATGCTTCCGGCGGCCTCGGTAGCTCGCCTCGGTAGCTCGCCTCGGTAGCTCGCCTCGGTAATCCAACGGCCTCGGCGGCCGCACATTTGCCAGGAGGCCGCTGCGATAGGGGCGAGGGTGCATCTCGCAGGTGCAGCCGCGGCTGAGGCCAAGCCCGTCTCAGGCAGCGAGCGGACCGAGGCGAGCCTCACAGTATCCCGCGCCCGCCTCCGCCTCACCTCGCCCGGCGCTCCTCCCGCGCCGCAGAAAGCCGCCGCCGCCACTTGCACCCGGCTCGGGGCTGCGAGGCCGGCGACGACAAAAGGGCGCCTCCCCGAGCGCCCCCCGGCGGCAGACGGGCCCAACAGCAGGCGGCGCGGCGCCCCCGCCCGACCCCACCACGCCCGCTGCTGCCGCCGCTGCGCCGCCGGCCCGAGCGACGCCAACAGCCCCGGGGACCCCGCGCGGCCGGCCGAGGGAGCCAAGAGCGGCGTCTTGGGGTCACCTGCGCAGGCAGGCCAACCCCCCCCCCCGCCCTCACCGGCTGTGGTCCGCCAGAGCCCCGCCCGCCGCACCTGCTCGGCCTGCGGCTCCCGGTCAGGCAGGGCGGGCGCGGCCGCTAGTTCGGAGCCCGAGGCGTCTCGGGGCTTCTCCGGCCGGCGCTGGGCGCTGCGGAGGTGGCGGGGTCGAGGCCGCCGCCCGGGGAGCGCCCACTGCTTTCCTTCGCCAGGGCCGGGCGGTGGCGTGTTGCCCTGCGCCGCGTGGCCCCAGTCTGGCAGCGCGCTTCTCGGCACAAGGCAGCCGGGTTGCTCAAGGAGCCCGGCCGGCCAGGCGAGGGGAAGGCAGCGAAGGCCCTGCCGGGCTGGGGCGGAAAACCGCTTGGCAAAGGGCTGGGGAAGCCTGCGGGCGGAGGAACGGCCAGAGGAGCAAGCGCGCTGGGAGGCAGAGATTCGGCCGAGTCCGTCAGACGGAGAGACGACTGCTCTGTGGCTGCCCAGCTCCCTTTTCCTGCTGCTCAGCGGCCTCCGCTTGCACCGCCCGGGCTCCGCTCAGGTGTCCGGCTGGGGCTTTGCGCGCCTCTGCGGCTGTCCGTTCAAGGGGTCGCGGTTCTCTTTTTTAAATCCCTCCTGTAGCCCATCTGGTTGCGGTTTGTAATCCACACGTGCCTTGGAAATGCCAGATGAAAAAAATTTGGAAAGTAACGCAAAATCTCAGTTTAAAAGGAAAAAAAAATGTATCTCAGCTGAGATTTTTTCTTTAAATGTCACCTTGTTCGTGTAACAAAAGATGATATATGCATACAAACAGATATTTACAATAAAACTATTCTTTCCTTTCAGCCTCCCCGTTTTGTTTTGGGGACCATGGAATGGTTTCCCCACATTTTAGAGCAGGGGTCTCCAACTTTGAGACTTGTGGACTTGAAGACTTGTGGAGCTTTGCTGGCTGAGGAATTCTGGGAGTTGAAGTCCACAAGTCTTAAAGTTCCCAAGGTTGGAGACCCGTATTAGAGTATTACTCCAGAAACTGATCAGTTCTGTTCCCTGAGATATTCACTCCTATTATGAGTGAGCAGTTTTAGGCTTCCTTCTACATATATTACTGTTCCCCTTTCAATATTAGCTTTTCCTAATATTTACCTTTTCGTTTTGGTGGTAAAACATTTTTTGAAAATATCACTGTCAGGAAATAAGAATTCATTCAATTTAAAGCTTCACGTTAGTTTAAATAATCGTTTTGAAATCCTGCTCGAATGTGAATCCACTTCATGTCCTTTATTTTCCCTTAGATGGCCAGTAGGTGGCAGTAGCGGCATTTGCCTCTAACGTTTTCCTTCTGATCTGCAAGGCTTCTAGAGCAAGAGTGGGCAGGGGGACCTTGGAGGTCTTCTAATCCAACCTCCTGCTCCAGCAGGAGACCCGATGCCATTCCAGACATACTCCTGCTGTCTAATCTCTTCTTGGGAACCGAGCGATGGAGCATCCACAACCCTTTTTGAAGATGGAAACCATGTCAGCCCTTTTCTGCTTCTCTGGCTTTCCCCTGAGCTCCAGGGGCGACTCAGGAGTCCTCCTCCTAGTCAAGTGGTCCCAAGATTGCACTTGCCAGCTCCTCCGGTACCATTTAGGTAAAGTAAAATTTATCGTTTACTTTTTTAAAATTTCCAGAAAGGAACCCAGGAGGTAATTCATTTGCAAATTGGAATTTCTAATAATATATTTGCAACATTAAATGCATTTGAGAAGCCAGAGTGATCTGCCCACACAGGCCCATCATGAACCATTGCGGAAAGGCATCCAGTGGCTTTTCGGGTCTCAGGATCCCGTCCTCTGGTGCCCTTTCCCTTTTGGCCAGCTTTTGTTCTGCATTCCAGGAATTGTCAGCAGCTCGGAAGAACAGACAGTTTTAGGCTCTCCAGTGTTCAGGTGCAGGTAGACAGCCATCATCTATTTGGGATTCTTGCATTAAATGCCGTCTTTCCAACTCTACAGTTTTATTATTTGGAGGGCAATAAAACAATTAGAAGTGGCTTTTGAAGCAAGAGGAAGGGCATTCTATTCTTCAACCCCATCATCATGTTAGCTTTAAGGCACCCAGCTGGAAACCTAGGGGGTTGTGAGTTCTAGTCCTGCCTTGTTGACTCCACCTTCCATCCTCCCGAGGTCGGTAAAATAAGGACCAGATTGTTGGAGGAACTAGACTGCTTCAGCAAACGCTCAGAGACTGCTGTGGAACACCGTGAAGTCGAAGTGCTGCTGCAGTTGCCTTGGGCACGAAAGCCAACTGGCTGACTCTGAGCCAGTCACACTTCCCCACTAGTCTGACCCGCCTCACAGGGTTGTGTGGAGGGAAATGGGAGGAGGGAGGAGGATCAGGGCAGGCAGGGTCTTTGCCGCCTTTCCCCATTGCTCATGATAGGCTCCCCCGGAGAGCCTGACCTGGGCAGAAAATGGGTTTACTGCATTCAGCGTTGCAGCTCTAATGATTGACTTGCTGCCAACTGTGGGGTCCTAATTAAGGGAAGCTTAAATGTTTGGCTAAACTTTGTTGCCTCCCCAAAATTTAACCAGCCAGTAAACACAAGAGGGAAGCAGAAGTAGGGACTTTTTAAAGTCCATGAACTTCTTGATGGGAGGAAATGAACTTGCAGTTATTTCTGCAAATTGAAGGGTTTTCCAGCCTCAGTGAATTTTTTTCCAGTGATTCTACACCTACAAAACAAGAATACTAGTGTGGCTCTTTTATTAACTTTTAAACCCAAAAAGTGCTGATGAAGAAGAGGGTATTCAAAAGTGCTCCGTGTGATGAAAAGATCTTCTGTTGATTCATAAATGGGTCTCTGAAAGACAATTTATATATATGGGTTAATCTTTGGATATGGCTAGCTATCATTAAAAAAAAATCTGGCAGCTTTATAGAGCAAAATAATAAATAAAAATATATATACAATAGGTATAAACAGAAGAAAATATGGAATAAAGTAAATAGTTTTATTATATCTATAAAGGTGGGATCATACAAGTAGCAACACAGATTTTTTTTTAAATCACATGAAAATTGTCAAAGCGATTTGTTTAAATTTGTTCTTTAAAAGCCTTGAATAGATTAAAAATTGCCAAAAGAATCTACAAGGCAAAGGGGAATTTTCTCTACAGCCATTCTTGGCATCATTAGGAAGGGAAGGCAAATAATACAGCTGAGTCACAATGCCCTTATTCTAATCTCCTGAGACCACACGTGGCCATGGTATCCTAAGAAGGATATGGAAGAGCTCAGAATGGTGCAAAAAGGAACAACCAAATCACTGGTGTGTAGGTGGGTGTGCGTGCGTGCTGGAGTTCAGAGGACAGGCATAAGACAGGCATTCACAATCATGTCCATCAAGAGACCACAAAGGCCGAAAGAAGCTCTCCTTTTCTCCCTTCTTCCCTTTCTCATAACCTGAGATCCCGGGTCACCCTAAAACTAAGTGCAAGGCGATTCAGAGGGAAACACTTTCACACAGGGTGGTTGTGGGAATTTTGGGCCCAGGGAGGATTGTAGGCAGGGAGGCTCTCCAAGGGAAAGGAGGTGGACGGATGGACTCTAGGCAGTGCCAGACGGTGGAACAGGTTACAGGGGGAGATATCCAAACTCGAAATAAGGAGAGACTTCCAGACCACGGGAGCTATTACTCCCTCGCTGGGCTTTCTGAGTAGGTGGCAGGCAACCTTTGGTCTGGCCAGACTAGGCTTGGTCTTGGTCTTGAAGACCTGCAAGGTGCCCCCCAGAGCTGGCATTCTATGGGTCATTCCTCCTTTGTGCCAGCAGGTGCAATGATGGTACTGGTGTGAGGTGCCCTCTGGTCCCAGGCAGCCGATTGCTGGGAAGTGGCAGGAGGAAGGCTCCAGCCTTGCAATGCAGACTTGGCAGCTTTCCCAAATACCCTGTTGGCCTTGCCTGCTTAGAAGGCTGGGCCTGGCGAGGCTGGCCTGGGGCCACTGGCAGGGGACACCAATTCGCCTCTTTTGGCTCTGGTTTTGCTTACAAGTATTTGTAAGTTTTGGATCTGCTGACCTCTCCCCTCCCATTCAATACATTCATGCACACCCCTAGGAGACATACATGGAAATAAAGGTGTTGGGGAGAGGAAAAGCAGCATCCCATCACTGCCCTCTCTCCCCTGCCACCTCTGCCCATTGGGCAAAGATTGACTGAGATGCCCTCCTGCCACAGGAGCAGCAAAAGGTCTCAAAGAGAGGCCAGGAATGCCCTCTGGCTGCGCTTGGTCTCGCCACATCGTGTCCAGTCCTGGATTGGTGGGCTTTCTTGCCTGGGCTGGCATGCCTTCTTTCTCCCCAAATATCTGAAATAAGCCTAAGGGGAAGGTTAGCCTGAAAAGAGGCTGTCCTTTGAGTTCTCAGAGGCTGAAGGTTCTCTGAAGGCCCCTCCTCCTCCGCTACAGTCCTGACAAATGGGGGCGGGGAGGGCTTTCTTGCTGCCCTGCCCACCCCCTCATCTGTAAGACTGCGGGGGGGGGTGGGGAGCTTTATGTTTCAGGAGAAACATTTATGTGCCAAGCCACCCCTAAGAGCAGAATTAAAATGCACCACTAAAATTAATGGAGCAAAACTAAGTTAGTAGTCCTCATGCTCACTTAACAGTTAACAGGCTCTAATCAATGTACAGGAAGCACCTTTTCCTCTTTGCATCCCCATCCAGAGATGAAACCCTGCTGGACCCTTACCCGTCACTCGCTCTTGTGAAGCTCTACGATCCCCATGTAAGCAGCAGGAAGGACGGTCTCCCCCCAGGGGCCAGCGGGGTCTGGCATCACCTGATTGGCCCACACCACCTCCAGGCCATTCTCGGTCTTGACGAAACAGCTGGGCCGCTGGGATGGGATGGGTCCTGGTAGGCACTTCTCGGGGGGCTCCACCTCTGAAGCTGGCCCAGGAGGTGGGCCCTTGGCAGCCTCTTCTCCCTAAGGAAAGCAGGAAGGAGATGGCATGGCTGGAGGGAAGGGGCCAGCAGATGCTCCCCCCCCCCCCCCCGCAGCCATGTATGTTAGAAATGTGTTTAACAATTTTTGTCTTAACTGACATAATCCAGAGGCAAGTTTTGGAATGTCACAGGAATTGTGTCCAGTTTTGGGGTGGAAAGTCACACATTCCCAGGACCTTGGACTGTTCACCTTCCTATAACTCTGTTCTTGGGGGTGGGAGTTGTTGGAGGGCTGGTTGTGCACACTTTCACTCCGATTTTGTTGCTTGATACCATTGTGTCATCATGCTTATTTCAAGCTTTTAATCAGCATAAAGTGCCCTTTCAGCTACATTTAAAAAAATTTAAAATGCATATATGAAAAAGAGGCTCCATGGTTTGGAACTTGGCAAAAGAGTCCTGGCATATTACCCAGTGCAGGATCAGACATTTAGTTCACAGAATGGTGTTATCTTAGCAAGAAAGCGGTTTCATGCCTACCTCGAGCCCTCCGGTTTCTTTCAGAATCAAGCGCAACAGGCGAATATATTCAGCAGTGGCTTTAAGCATGTCCACTTTACTTGGCTTCCGGTCTTTTGGAATCAACGGTACAATTGATTTCAGTTTGGAGAAACCGCTGTTCAGATTCCTGATCTGCTTAGACAAAAAAGGTGAGGTGAGGTAAATGATCAGAATCAGCTGTAGGCCTTGTGCATGCTTGTCTGTATGAGGAAAGAGAAAATTGCACATGGCAATTTCATTAGAAGGGACAAATAAAACCATGAGCTTAAATAAAATCATGTAGTTTAAAAGGCAGCTTGAATTCCGAGCATTCAATAGCAACTATTAAAAAGTTTTAGAAACATGCCAAACATAGTTGAACAAGATTCTTAAGGATATGTAGTATTGGCTGTCACTCTCAATGCTTTTGTAATGAAGAGTCTTTTACATGGTCTCCCCCACAACTATTTCTTTGGTTAGAGGTTTTGGAGATGGTTCACATATCATGCTAAGCCAAATATGCAGTTGGCTTGGTGTTTCACGATCTCCACCACGATGGTAAATAAAAGCTGGTTGTGTGATTCTATCCAATTACATTGTATTAGATAAACCCCAAACAAACCATGATCCAGACCAGGACTGAAAGGGCTACCAGAGGAGGGCATGAAACCCTGGCAATCTTTCATGGCTTTTGTCTCTGGCAAGATGTGACTGCCAGCCTCCTAGTTCAAACCTGATACGACCCCTGTGAATAGCCATGGATGCATTTCCAATGTTTATGCAGGCAACTTTTGAAGCTATTGATAAGAACTCGCTCCAAAAGTGCCAAAAACTGGTTTATTGCTCCTTTTCTCAGAAGAACTGGTAAACCCAGCAGTTCCAGAAAAGTCTGGGTTGACCCCAAGCCCCCCAAAGGGTGCCCCACTAGCCGCCGATCTCCCCCTACCACCTCCACCATGACAAAAGCCCATTCCTCATGACTGTTGCAGCCTTTAATTAAAATGATTCATAAAATATTTATTGAATGATGTAAAAATAACATTAAACCCATTGTGCATTAACATAAATATTCCCCATGAAAAAACCTTGTTTTTAAAAACGTTATTTTTAAATATTAAAAATGATACAAATTTTATTTTTGGGAAATATGTTCACTATCTGGCAAATAATTTTGATTGGGGGGGGCACTGAGAGGGTCCTGGGGGCCTCCGGAGATTCTGGGGCCAACATCAAGAAAGACTGCTCCAAACCTCCTCCCAGGTCTTGGGAAACAAGAACTTGGGAGAGAACTGGCAGAGGTACCGGATTGTGCAAATTCAATGCCTGTTTTTGGAGGCATCATGAAAAAAATCATTGATTGAGAGACTTTCAGAAGATGGGCAATCTGGGCATTCATGGTGCTTTTTGAAGAGCCCCCCCAATGCAATTACACGTGTGGCCCTCTCCCACCATGCAGCTTCAACTGGGGCCACAGTCCCCAGGTGGGCACCAGAGTTTGGACAAGGTAACTGTAACCCAAGTATGGGGCAAGTATGGAAGAGCAGCCTTTTAATCTCTAAAGGTGGATTCTTCCTTCAAACACAACAGATTACAGATATGGCTCCTCCTAGGTGTGCAGCCAGCCTTGAACTAAGGGGGTGGGGAGTATTTTTCTTCCCGTGGGAGGAGAGCAGGGATTTCAAACTCAGCCTTCTCTCCCCTTGGAGACTCCAGATGGGCACCAAGGATTGCAATTCTCAGCCAGCTTGCCATCTCAACACATCTGGGAGAGAGAGGCCAGGTTGGGGAGTGCTCAGGGCTGGGACACAAGGCACGTTTGCATCTGCTTTCTGTCTGCCTAGACAAGCCTCAGCCCTGTCAACCAAGCAGAGACCAGAAACTTCCTGGGAGGAAGATGGGCCAGGGGAGCCAGTGGGGAGGGGCCCCTGCCTGCTTACCCTCTCTCGCTCTTTGGCATTAGCTGCCCGTCTCCGGCCCAGGACTTGCTCTCGGTTCTCAGTGGAATAATAGTAGCCCGATGGCTTCCTCTTCATCCGTGTAATGGGAGCCATGAAAGGGCCAAACTGCTTACTTAGGATCTCGCCCAAGACTTCAGCTGGAGGGGCCAGGAGGAGCAGAGGCAGCTGCTGAGAGTCCCCACCAGAGCCCTGCTCGGCCATGCTTGCCCTCTATTGCAAAGCAGAGAGCCGTTCCTTCATCATGGGAGCGAGGCACAGGTGGCAAAAGGGCTCCCAGCTGAGGCTGCCTTGCACCTTCTTAAGGGGAAAGGGGTGGAAGGGGAAGGGAGGGAGCCGGGTGGCCTGCAACCTCCCAACAGAGGCCATTCCTCTCCTGCAGCTCCAGAGTGCCTGGGCTTTAAGGCCTCCCAGGTGCTTGGTTTCACCTCGGAGCCATCGCCCACATGGTGGGAGGTGGGAAATGGGAGCTTGCAGCCCCTCCCTGCATTCACCACAATTAGCCTGGCTGAACTGAAGCCCCCACAGGCCCCTTGCTGGAGGTCAGCAGCTTGGCTCACCAGGTGTTTAGCCTCTAGCCAATTATAGGAGAAAAATAAGTCTGCAGTAAGTTGTGTAGGAAGTTAGCACCCACCCCACTCCTAGAAAAATGAAATATCCTAGGAAATATTAAAAAGGCAGAATATTTCCCCTAAAAAGAGAAGCAGAAACTCAGCTCCCCACCCCACCTTTGCTAATGGGCCATTAAGGCCTAGGCCAGAGTATTCTACAGAATAAAGGCATCTCACCACCTGGCTGGGAAGATCACATCAGCCAGCACTCAGGTGAAGCCATGTGGTCCAGGCAAAGCCTACCAAGTTAGCTAAGACCCCGCCCCTGGGAGTCTGACAGCCAATGGGATACCTTTCTTGCACAGGAACAGGAAACACTAAGGTGTGGGGCCCAACCGAGGTCGTACAAGGGTCTCTCAGCATCTTGGCCCCCTTCTTCTCTTTTCACCTTGGAGCCCCAAGCCTGGTGCCTGGTCCTGCTGCCCACCATTAAACCATCTTTCCAAACAGCCTCCATGCTTCCAGTGTCTTTTTCCCCACTTGGAACTGTACCCAGAAGGGTAATTCTTCCAACAGTAGAAAGCAAGGAAAGTCAGAAAAGTCAAGATGGCGACCACAAGGGACCAACTGACAGTGTTTGGACCAGAACCCCCAGCCCGCCTGGGCGTTTTGTGTCCCATCAAAGCTGCTGGGTGGCCCAGTGTTCATTCTGCTCCTTCCCCACAGGTGGGTTTTCTCTCTTTGGAAGACCTCATGGAGGTGGTTTGATTCCTAAACAAAGGGAGGTGGAAACTTTCCCTTGAAGCCAGCAGGAGGGCAGAGGCTGGGTGGTCATGGCAAGGCCCCACTTGCAGGAGGGCTCA
Organism: Toxicocalamus goodenoughensis; assembly: GCA_032468175.1. Lineage (NCBI taxonomy): Eukaryota > Metazoa > Chordata > Lepidosauria > Squamata > Elapidae > Toxicocalamus > Toxicocalamus goodenoughensis. The sequence continues at coordinate 9,526 of JANHFN010041161.1, forward strand.
TGGCCCCACTTGGCAAGGGGCAGTTGGGCTGCCTCAGCCCCATTGGAGGCCGGGGCCCAGCCTCTCCGTCTTGCCAGGGTGGCTGCTGTAGAGAGCAGAGTCTTCTTCCCTTGGGAGAAGGCAGGACGGAGAAGGATGAAGGGGGGGGGCTGCCAAGAATCTACCCATGGTGAGGAAGAGGCTCTTGAGCCCCCTGAGCCCCCTGGCTCTGCCTGGGGCTGCCCAAGGTCCAGCTGTAGCTGGTTTGGCCTGTGAGTGCCATGGTGGGGAGGGGAGGCTTGCAAACCCCTCCCCCCCTCCGCTTCTCTGGCAACCAGCAACTCGAGGAGGCTGCTTTCACCCTTCGCCCTGACCTGCCACCCAGAATCAATCTGGTGATTTGCCAGGTGGGGCAAACATGGATGGGCCTCCAGGGACAATGTGGGGCAAGACTGAAAGGGCCCCTCTGTCTCTGGCCGATTGCTGCACAGTCTGCTTTTCCATGGGGCAGGGCTCTCGTCCGAGACTCCTGCCTGCTCTCCCTGGTTTTGTTCAGCCCCCCCCCCCCGCCGGGGCCCGGGGGGAGGTGGAGGCCCGAGGCCACCCTGGGCCTGGTGGGGTCTGCCGGGTCGGGCCGGGGGGGGGGGGAGAG
>JANHFN010041413.1:0-11948 GCA_032468175.1 Toxicocalamus goodenoughensis
TAAATGCCAATATACATTCCCATGTGGTATCCCCCTTGTACAATCCCTAACCCTTATCTCTAAATCTCATAACTTTATCATTCCTTTTAATTTTGGCTAGGTTTTCCTTTTCTAAGTTTCCGCAATCTTTCTTCTTTTTTCCTTCTAGTTTTATTTTTATTTCCCTCTGCCTGTCAGCCATGTTCCTCCTCCCCTTTTCAGTTCTCTTTTTTGGGGTTTCTTCTTACATATTCCCTTCTTCTTCTTAGTCTTGGGTGTCTTATCTCTTTTATTTGCTGTCTCTGTTGTCGATGTCTCTGTTTTAAGTCCTTTTATGTCTTTTGACAATGGTCCTTGTTCTTCATACTCATCAAGGCTGTTATTTTCCTCTTTTAATTCATCCTCTATGAGCTTCCTTTGTTCTTCTGCAAGCTGTGATGCCATTACTTTACTCAGCATTATCTCCACCAGTCTCATTCTTTAAACATCTCTCTCACAGTTTTGGAGCTCCGACTTAAATTCTTTGCTTATTTCTTCCATTTCTTTGGTTTTTATTAAAAGTCAAGTTTTTCTGTAATAGTCCTAGTCAAAAGTCTCTGTTTATCTCACTTTCTCTTCTGTTTTCTTGTCACAATCAACCTCCAACAGTCCCGAAGTACTGCATTCTTTTACATTTTACTGTAATCCCATTCTTTTTTTTTATAAAGCTTCTGGGGATCTTGCTTATATGACCAATCATTTTCCATAGAAACATAAAAGAAGGAAATCTTTAACCCTTAGGTGGTGCTCTATATTACTTTCTTCTTAGAATTCTTTTATTTTGAATTCACTTTTCCGTAGTATTAATATTAAATTTTATCAATTCCAAATAAGTCCAGCATTTTATCTAATGCCTGATTAATGTCCAATTCTGTATGTTGTTCAAAATTTAGTCTCTAATTACATATAATTCTTTTATTTCCATTTTTTTCTTTACCTTATATTTTCCTCTTCTTTCTCATTTGCCGCTACCACTCTTCCAAACGAGGGCTCCTTCTTCCCACTTTTTCAGGGTTATCAAAAAGAACATTCAAAGTCTTTTATCCAGTTACACACTGCTCACCACTTTCACTCTCCAGCACGAACTTGTGTCCCGGCAGCTTCCCGACTTCAGGGCAGCCATTAAAGACGGTTGCTTCTCCCTGTCTTCTAGGGGAGTTTACCAACCCAAGGAGGGGAGATGTGGCTCCCCTCAACCCAGCTGGCAGTCTCCCCCTCTTCCCCCACCCCTACAAGGTGGGTCAGATGAATCCGGTCCTTTAAGGACCCCTCCAACAGGGTAAGCACGGATCAAAGCCACGCACAATCGTGGTCTTATGTATTATGTGACATCTACACAAGGCTTCTAAATATTTTGGTTAGTGGAACATACCATCTTTTTGTGTTAAAATTTGAGATATGCACCTCTCTAAAAAAGTCTTTCCTACATTTTTCTTTGCACTCTATGGTAACTGGATTGCCGACCACCAGCTGTATCAATGAATTGATGCTTTAAGCGCTGCTATGGACTAAAAATATTTTTGCCTATTGATTTTTTGCCAAGGCGCAAGAGGCAAGGTGATCTCCTTCAACAGCAGGTAGCTCTAACTTACATCTGTCAGTCATTCCCAAGGTAGACATAGTAAAATTACTTGCCTCACAGAAGCCTGCCTAGAAGGAGCCAAGCCCAGAATTACACAGAAGCTTTTAATTAGTTAATTAATTAGCTTCTCATAACACTTTCATGATTCCCTCTGGAAGAATATCTGGTTTAAACTTTGGATAGAAGCTTTTCTGCAAAGCCTTGGGTGCTGCCTTCTGCTACCATGCATGATATCCATTCGTTTTCCTTTAAAAGCATCTAAATTGCCTTTGTACTTTTGAATGTTCCATTTTTAACAGTTAATTGAAAAATTGAGTTCCCTGTCATTTTATTTTATTTTATCATTGCATTTTATTTGGCAGAGGGGATGTTTTGTTTTTGTTTTGGTGCTGTTGAGTCAGTGTTAACTCCTACAGCTGTCTGACCAGCAGTTTTTTTTTGGCAAGATTTTTCCCTTGCCTCCTTCCTTGGGTTAACAGAGACTTACTAGCCCAAGACCACTCTGTTCTTTTTATGCCTCAGGCACAGTGGTGGGATTCAAAAAATTTTACTACCGGTTCTGTGGACCTGGCTTGGTGGGCGTGGCAGGGGAAAGGATACTGCAAAATCTCCATTCCCCCCTACCCCACTAACCTGCTTTCCAGCTCCGTTCTGCTGTGCAGGGCAACAAAAAAAGACCCAGCCAATCATCTGGGACTTGGGAGGCAGAGAATAGATGGGGGCAGGGCCAGTCAGAGGTGGGATTTGCTGGTTTTCCAAACTACTCAAAATTTCTGCTACCGGTTCTCCAGAATTGGTCAGAATCTGCTGAATTTAGCCTGATACCTTAATCACTATAGCAAACTGGTTCTCTCTTCTGATACATTTTTTTTAAAAATAAGATTGTCAGGATTGTCAAATGCCACTGTCTTTCCTCATAAAACAGAGAATTCTTATAATGTCCAGGGTTGAACTTGCCATCCTAACTGTAATCCTAGCCCCTGACCTGAAAATCTACTTGTTGAAATTAAACCTTTTTATGCCTATGGTTTTTCCACTTGCCTTACGACTGCAATGCAAAATAATAGCTGGGCTGTTAAAATTCCCAGTTCAAATTAGTCTTTTTTCATTTTAAAAAGATGATGCATGCAATCAATTCAGTCCTTTTACAAAACCACCCGTCCCTTACCCAATGGCTCTTGCAGTAAGGAGGAGAAATAGGCAGTTGTCCTGATTGTCACTGGCTTCAATTCTCTTCAGTAACCAATTCTCACCTTGCTGGGCAAGTCCAAGAAATTATCCACCGTTGCCTGAAGCCAGTGTTTTCTATCCTTGACAAGTTTTAAATGTGTTTTTTGCAGTGTGAGATAGTGATTAAGGTCCTAGACTAGGAGCAGGAAGACCAAGGTTCTAGTTCTCTCTTAGGATGGAAGCTGATGGGGTGATTTTGGGCCAATTGATCCCATTCAGACCTAGACTGGGAAGCAAAAAAAAACCCCACCCATCTACAGTATCTGCCAACCCACACTGGACCAGGATGCTAGATTATAGTCCATAACCTTCAAACAAGAGACCTTCACCCTGCCGTGGAATTATTTGAATAGAATGAAATACAGAATTCAGAATCATAGAGTTGGAAGGGAAGTTGCAGGTCATTGAGTCCAAACGTCTGCTCAAGTGGAGACCCTATACCATTTCAGACAAATGGCTGTCCAATCTCTTCTTGAAGGCCTCCAATATGGGGGCACCCACAATGTCTGAAAAGCCATTGCACTGGTTGTTCTATTAGGAAATTTCTCCTTAGTCCTAGGTTGCTTCTCTCCTCATGGTTTCTTGTTTTATCTCCAGGTGCTTTGGAAAATAGTCTGACCCCTTGATCTTTGTGACAGCTCCTCAGATATCGGACCACTGCTATCATATCTCCCCTAGTCCTTCTTTTCGATAGACTAGACATACTCGGTTCCTGCAGCTGTTCTTTATATTTGTTTTCAACTCCAGTCCCCTAGTCATATTTGTTACTCTTCCCAATACTCTTTCCAGAGTCTCAACATCTTTTTTATATTGTGGTGACCAAAACTGCATGCAGTATTCCAAGTGTGGTCTTACTATGGCTTTATAAAGTGATACTATGGTAATACTTCACGTGATCTTGATTCCATCTCTCTGTTAATGCAGCCTAGGATTGTGTTGGCTTTTTTTTTTTGGCTGTTGCAGCAGCACACCGTTGGCTCATTTTTCAGTGATCATCCACTAGGACTCAAGATCCCTTTCACATTTACTGGCACTAAGCCAAGTTTCATCTAGTCTGTACCTGTATAGTTGATTTTTCTTACCTACATGTAAAACCTTACTTTTATCTACATTTGGGCTGATTTGAGTACATTTGTGTACATTTGGGCTGATAATACATGTGCACAATCATGGAAACAGGCAGTTAAATTTAAAATGTTGTGAAGGAGGACAAGAAGTGAGTATAACTAGTTTCCTCCATGGTAGGAAACTAGTTATAATCCCAAAAGAGCTATTGAAATATTATTTGAAATTCACCAGAGGTATTTCATTATTCCCGCCCAGTGCAGGTAGTCTTCGACTTACAACACACTTATGACCACTTGCAAAATCCCCATGGTCATGTGATTTACAGGTTCATATTTGTGACGGTTACAGTGTCCTGGGGTCATGATAAGCAAAGTCAATAGGAAAACCAGATTTATTTAATAATAGTTTTACTAATTTAACAATTGCAGTGATTCACTTAACAAATGTGGCAAGACAAATCGTAAAATGGGATAAAACTCACTTAACAAATTGATCTTAACAACATACATTTTGGGCTCAATTGTGGATTATTTGAGGATTACCTGTATATCTAAAGTAGGTCTAAAACCTGGCTGAGTTAAAGTGCTAGTTGTCTTTCCATAGTCCTATCCAGACACTAAGATCTGCAAGAGGGGCTTGGTGGGGGACAACTCACTGAAGGCACCTGGGAAGGAGCTCTTCTCCTGTGTGCCTCTCTAGCTGTGGATTCTTCTCCCTTGAGAACTGCAATTGGCGAGCCTTCCCTTGGCTGTCATCAAAAGAATTTAAATATTTTCTCAAGTGTGTCTCATAAATTGTTTCTTTTTTAATTGTGGGTTGAATGTTTCAGAGTGATTTTTCTATTATGGCTACCAAGTGAGGGTTTGTATGTCTCATTAAGTGTTTCCCAACATAAGGGTGGTAGGGAAGTAAATTATATACCATAGATTAGAACAAGCTCCTCTCATTCATAAGACCTGTTGCCCAAGAGATAACATGTGGAAACGTATCTGTCATAGTTCATGGAGAAGTGCATTTGGCTAGACTTCGAACACCGATAGACCCACTGACACAATTAAACTGAATACAGCCAAATAGCATGATAGATATTCCAGGCTCCAGATAGATACTCCAGATACTCCATGATAAACCTCCAGGCTGTGTTGACAACCTGCTATTGCAGAATAAAAGCTTATCAGGCATTTGCTTGATCAAACTAAAAACTTGTCTCTTATTGACTTAATGCTACAATGGGGAACCAGGCGTTTCACCTGGAAGATGGCACTGAGTGGGAAAAAACAGGAAAGAGACAACTGTTCAGTCTTTTAATTACTGGCTGAATATAAAGACAGACAGAGTAAACTCTACAAAGGCTTCCATACAAAGTTTCTTTACTGGATCACAAGGCATTCTCAAGATGTGACTCACAGTTACGTCAAGACTCATCTAATGTCCAATTCTTTGCAGAGCTGACTTCATAGTGTAAAAAGACAGTTCTCTTCAACCCGTAACGATGGAGCAGAGAGATTCGGCTGCTCGATCCAGGCAAGGAAAGGGAACACCCAACCCAACCAAGGGTCAATTCAGTGACCAATCAGGATTACAGATGTGACCACATGACATGGACTACATTTCCCATGATGCCGTAACTACACTTACCATGAGGCATTCCCTTAAGGGGATAGCTCCCAATTCTAACTTAACTATCTTAATTCCCAATTAACTATATACTGTCTGGACTTCCAACGGTTCCAAGGGGTGTTGGCAAGCTTTTGGGATAGATGTTGCAAAGACATTTGCCTGGGATGGAGCCTACAGCCGATCGATGCAAACTATCCCTGTGATTCCCTATCTTAGTGCTGTCTTGAAGGCAAATGGGGAGCCTTTAGGGCCTTTGACTACTTCAGTGTGAATGAAAGCATCAGGTACATCTACTCCCAACAAGAACAGAATCTTGGCTACTGGATCTAGAGCAGGAAAGTGATGAGCCATGTGCTTCAGGTGAGGTATGTTGCTTGCTAACTCTGATGTTGCAGTCTGGCTGCGGTCATCTGGTATCCCATCCCATTCTAACACAGATGGGAACCAGGAACTCCCATTTAATGACTCTATGCAGAGTCCAGTAGCTCTCCTCTCCTCCGTGCTTCGTGGTACGGTGCACGTTGATATCATGAAGCCCACTTCTTCCTTTGGAACAGCGAAGAGGTCAAAGAATGCGGATCTGGCTAGCGAGCGAATGCTCTGATTATTTACTATTACATACATCTTCACTGCTTCTTCTGGGCGTTCATCGGGGTAGACATTGGCTAAGCAGATCTGAGGCCACGAACGAGGGGATAGTGTGTTATCGCACACTGCCATGCAATTGTCACTCGTCACTGGCTCCAGGATGCCTCTATAGCACACTGAGGCTCCTTGGCCGAGGGAGAGTTATGAGTTGTCTGCTGTGGTGGCTCAGAGTTTGGATGCAGAGCGGCTGGATGCTTGTTACTGTCAGCATCCTCGTAGGCATGGCGTTCTGGTTCAAGGGCATGTATTGTAGACGGTTTGTGGTTCTCCTCAGAGTGCCTTATGAGGAGCTTGTGAGTCATCTAATGTCCAATTCTTTGCACAGCTGACTTCATAGCGTAAAAAGACAGTTCTCTTCATCCCGTAACAATGGAGCACAGAGATCCGGCATGCTGCTCGATCCAGGCAAGGAAAGGGAACAAAGGGCTTCCCCCAACCCAGCCAAGGGTCAATTCAGTGACCAATCAGGATTACAGATGTGACCACATGACATGGACTACATTTCCCATGATGCCTTACCTACACTTACCATGAGGCATTCCCTTAAGGGGACAGCTCCCAATTCTAACTTAACTATCTTAATTCCCAATTAACTATATATTGTCTGGACAGCACAATAACTATAGAAATTCAAAATTAAGAGCAAGGAAAGTTTACAGATTTAAAAAAAAAACTGCTAAGTAACCCATAATGTGGACTTGGGTCTGGATGTTTATTTTTCTTTTCTTATTTTTTGTTCTTGGTTCTTTTGCTGAGGAAATAATCTCTGTTCTATGAGGCACTTTCCTCAAGAGAATTGCTGAAAAAAGACTTATGGGAAGAATAATCTTGGGAAAAGAGACTGCGTATGAAATCAAACATACAAGTTGCCTGGTCTGTGGTCAGGAAGCAGAGGAGCAGCTTTGACCAAGCTCCTAGCTTTTAAATGTGGTACAACAGTACCCCCTAAAGCATCTGGTAAACTGACCGTCTGTTAGGAAATCCTGCCAGCTCTTGTTTCCTCATCAGAGAAGGGCACAATTGGAAAAAAACCAAATCTTGTACTCTAAGGGTATTTAGGAATATGACTTTAGTCACTAGATAGTTTCTGATTTTCTGCATAGATCTGAGAGAGCCAATTTGGGTTAAGGCACCAGGCCTAAAAGCGGGAGACCATGAGTTCAAGTTCTGCCTTAAGCCATGAAAGCCAACTGGATAACCTTGGACTTTCAACCCAATTCATCTCACAGAGTGGTTTTGGTGGGAAAATTGGAGGAGGAAAGTGTGTTGGATATGTTTGCCACCTTGAATTATTTGTGAAAATAATGAAGGTGAGATATAAATAAATGAATAAATGAATACAAAAAAATACATCTAGCCACCACCACCACGCTGCAATCAAATGACTAAATTTGAGATCTCAGTCATTGGCCTAATTTATGGCCACTTGCAACATTCCACAGTCACCTGACCTCAATTTATTATGCTTTTGCTGTAAACTATAGACAATATAGCAAACAATAGGTTTCCTTAACAACTGCTACCAAAGATCATAAAATTGGGCCCAGGCACATGATGGATGACCTGCTTAACAACCTTTACAACTTACAATCATAATTATGAGCTCAATTACAATCATAAGTTGAGGAATATCGATATCTATTTTACTTTGAATTCTGCATGGTTGTTATTTTCCCTTGTTTTTCCTATATTTTCCTTTTCCAAATAAAACACATCTTTGTATCCAGAGATGTAGCTTAATAAAGGAATGTGTTCTTCAGAGGAAGAAGCTTCCCCATATTTCAAATTTGGAATATTTTTTAATATAAAACACATAGGTCCAAAACCATAAAGGTCCTAAAGGATAGAATAATAGTATTTGTTACCTATATGCTAGCATATACTTTTTTACCCTGACTGCTCTTTAGAAGGTCCTGAAGTTGAAACTCAAATACTTTGGCCACCTAATGAGAAGGAAGGACTCACTGGAGAAGAGCCTAATGCTGGGAACGATTGGGGGCAAAAGAAGAAGGGGTCGAAAGAGAATGAGGTGGCTGGATGGAGACACTGAAGTAGTAGGCATGAGCTTAAAAAGTCTCCAGTAGTTGGTTAGAGGACAGAAAGGCCTGGAGGAACATTGTCCATGGGGTTGTGATGGGTCGGACACAACTTTGCAACTAATAATAACAAAATACACAATGCTATTGTATAGTATTATTTATTTATTGGAATAAATAAATTGGAAGATAATGGACCCTGCAAATGGAGCCGAGCTGAGAGTCTTGGAGTGAGGAGGAGTGCCAGAGGAGTAATACTTCCTTAAAAAATCTTGGTCCAGCTGGTCCGGCTGGTAGCATCTGGCAAGGGCCCCTTTCCAGGGTTACAGGAGAAGATGGTCAACAGTTTTGAAGGCGAAAAAAGGACTTTATGCCCAGTGGCAGATAAAATGGTAAAACCATCTTCTAGGAGAAGAGAAACTCTGATTTCAAACCTCCACTGCTTTGTGGCTATATCTGTTACTGGAAAAGGCTTCAGAAGTCAACCTTGAGGCAAAATCCAGAACCAGAGTCTCGGAAGCATTTCATGACTATGTACAATCACATTCTGGTAACTCCTGCGATACATCTGGAACTCATCGTATCGGCTCTGCCATTCCATTGGACTATTTCAGTGATGTAGAGAGGGGGTATCTGCTGCTTGGGTAACAGTTTATCCTCCATATTAAATTATCCAGGCCTCGTGCTCTGGAGAGGACACTCCAGCTTTGAAACAACATGGAAAGTGGCAGTTACCGGTTTCATAGCATGATACCATAGTCTCTTGAGAATGAAGGTTGCCAATTCAATTCAATTTAGAAATTATTTGCATATATTTTTGAGGATGTGCTATCAATATAAGGGAGCCACAATGGTTAAGTGGTTAAAGACACTGACTTTATCAGTTGGAAAGCTGACAGCCTAAGTTCAAGACCCAAGCATCGCAGGATGGGATGAGTTCCTGTTGCTTATCCCATCTCCTATCAACCTAGCAGTTTTAAAGCATACAAACGCAAGTAGATAAACAGGTACCACTTTGGTCGTAAGGTAACACTTTTCCATGTATCTCAGGGTATAGTCATGTTGGCCAAATGACCACAGAAAATGTCTTCAAACACTGCTGGCTCCCTCAGCTAAGAAACAGAGATGAACACTGGCCTTGGAATTGGACACAAATGGACAGAGGAAACCTTTCTCCTTATAAGATATGAGGAGTATAGATATTGTTCTTCTCCTATTCCCATTATCCACCTCATTGCTTAATATTTTCCTGATTGCCCACATCTAAACTTCTTTGTCTAAAAAAGATCAATGATCAAAGTATCTCCCCTGCCAGGTAAGTATGACAGAAGGCACCCCATAATCTTTTGGGGGGATTTAATTATAGCAGAGCAAGCTTCCAAAGATTTCAGACCTCTGGATGACAATGTTTGTATAAAGTACGAACCACTCAAATATACACCTTCACTATATTCTTAGGTAAGTATAAGGAACTACAATCATAAGACTTTCACTTATTATTTTTGGGGGGAGTATGTATTTTTTCCTATCAGAATGAATAAGAAAATGGACAAATGTAGAAGAAATTATTGATACAGTATTTAAGTATGAAGGTGACAAAGACTTATAAAAAGCTAAATTGCAAGAAGTATTTGAGCCAATGAAAGGTACAGCTAAAGCACAAGATACAATGCATTTATTTTTCTTGTTTCCCTATTATGTCTCAATCAGAGCCAGGCACTTTAAAGGTTACTGACCATAAGTTCTTCTATAAATGGCCCACGATGTGAACATTCAGAAATAAGCTTATGTGCTCATATAGCCATGACTCTATGACTGTGACATGTATAGAACTTATTGAAGACTTAGCATAACAGAAAAAGATGTTCAGAGCCACTCATGAGTCCTCTGAAGAAGATTTGTTCAATCATTTAATAATTATATACCCGTATCCTCTGAACTGATTAAAGTGGCTTAAAAATGTGATTCTGATCTAGTTTTCTAAATAGTTTTCTGCTTTCATCTTATATCCATTTCAAATAAGCTCCACTAAATTTAATTCATATGCACAAAATTGCCAAATCAAATGTATATAATGATAACTTTAAAAACTATAAAGCATCAGTTAAAACATAAAACATTAAAATAACAAAAACTATTCATGTTAATGTGCTACAGCATATCCATAAGGAAAAAAACAATATAAGGAACCCAGAAACTTGGAATGATCTTGGATCTATTTAGCTGTCCTCAGCAATTTTCAAGTGTCTGAAAGGATGCCAGGCAGAATTGTTCAGAAAAGAGAACAAGAATAACAGATTTAAATTGCAGAGAAGTAAGTCTCAACTGGAAAGCGTTTTCCTAACAATAAAAAATGTTCAACAATGGAACAGAAAGAGAGAGCTTAGATTGGCTAGAGGCCAACTGTGGGGCATGTTGTAATAATGAATTTCTATACTGGGCAGAGAATTGGACTACATGATCTCCAAGCTCCCTTCTAATCCTTATATACAAGGCATTGGTATTTGGAAGATATTTAGAAAATTAATCAGAAAGATAGAAGAATTATTTTCTCTCATTCTAAACGCCATAATTGGGCACATGACTTAGTAGTTTACAATGAAATCTATAGTCACTTTTGGACAAGAAATTGGATTGTGTATGGAAACTGGATCCTACATTCTGAAATGTGATCATGGTTGTTCTTTGATCCCCTGCGTGCCTAAAATGTTCAGCTGAAATTTGTATGTTGTTTTTTCATGACATTTCCTGTGCATGTCATTCATATGCAGCTATTCAATAAGCATTTTTATCAACATTCTGCAGCTTGGTAGCTCCATTGTGTGAGAGGATATCATTGAACTCTTGAATATAAGAAAAGGGAACTCGATTTCCATTTCTTTGTTTAGTGAAAAGGTGTGGAACCCCTTCCAAATACCAGGAGAGCCAAAGGAGCTGATTGGAACTGCCTTTCTTGTTTCTTTGTGTTTATACTTTGATCACATGCAGACATCGAGACAGCAAGCAAAGCAAGTGGGAGCTGTGCCACATTTCTTTTCCGTCTGGCACGACTCCATTGTTTAACTCAGAGAGGAGAACAGGAACAGGTAATCCTTGACTTATGACCACAATTTTGCCCAACATTTCTGTTGCTAAACTTAAATCGACAAGTGAATTTTGCCCCATTTTATGAACTTTCTCGCCACAGTTGTTAACTGAATCCCTGCAGTTGTTGAGTGAGTAACACAGTTCCTGAGTGGATCGTGCTTCGCCATTGACTTGGCTTGTCAGAAGGTCACAAAAGGGAATCACATGACCCTGAGACACTGCAACCATCACAAATATGAACCAGGGGTGGGATTCTACCGGTTCTGACCAGTTCTATAGAACCGGTTGTTATGATTCTACGCAGTTTGGAGAACCGGCAAATCATGCTCCTGGCTGACCTCGCCTCTCTCCACCCGCCCCTCCCCTCCCCACCTAGTCAGTCCTTATCGTGCATGTGCGACATTGAAACATCGCTGACTGCGTTCTCCCCCTGCCCAGTCACTCCTTCACTCCTTTCTTTTTTTTCCCCTTCCCGATGATCAGCTGTTTCAATGATCAGCTGTGCCGGGATCCCCCTCGCTGTCTTACTGCTTCACCCAGGAGGCTTCCCTGAGGCCCAGGAGGCAAAAATGGGCGTGTGAGAAGAATGGGCGTGGGGAGGGGGCACACAGCACCCCCTGCACTGTTTTTTGCCTTCCTGGGCTCCAGGGAAGACTTCT